>JAFMOD010000165.1:148390-201232 GCA_019802435.1 Corydoras maculifer
TTTCCACACTTTCCGGTGGTTTCTTCTGAAGCTGATCTAAAAGTTCTGACGAGGAGAAGACCTGTACAAGATATACTGCTGCGGAGTACCGCTAGAACAAGGGAAGAGGTTTTAATAATAAAATACTGCATTATTTTTATTCTATTAACAACAAGTTATGTTAATAAAGCTGCGCACCTGGTTACAATCCTCCCAGGTTATAGAGACATCGTTTTTAGAGTCCTGTCTCAAATGTGGAGTCAGATTGATCGGAAAGCAGGGGCGAGAAGGCTCCACGGACTGTTTTTTGGAGGAATACTGAACCTAAAAATCCACAAAAAAAAAAAAATATTTCTAACATAATATAAATAATATAATAATATAAAGTAAGGGCATGGCACGGTGGCTTAGTGGTTAGCATGTTCTCCTCTCAGCACTAGGGATTCCCGGTTCGAATCCCCATCTGGGTGGAGTTTCCATGTTCTCCCCGTGTCCGTGTGGGTTACCTCCGGGTTCTCCGGTTTTCTCCCACAGTCCAAAAACATAGATTAAGTCAATTGAGTTCTCCAAATTGCCCCATATAGAGTGTGTTTGTGTGAGTGATTGTGTGCCCAGCGATAGATTGGCGCCCTGTCCTGGGTTTATCTGCCCAGCGCCCGAAACGTTCTCCCCTGGATGGGCATGGGGAACCCCACCGCAACCCTAGTAGAGGATAAAGCGGAAGATTATGAATGATTGAATACAAATATATAATAGTAATAACATAATATAAAGTTTTAATGATGTTAACAGCAGTGTAAAAACAGCAGGTTCTTAAATTCAATAAATGGAGCTTTACAGTTATATAGTGGTATATAGATATGGGCATTTATAAGTCTTCAGCCTTGCAACCTGAAGGTCCTACTATGTCTAAAGTGCACTCGAGCAAGGCATATAACCCCAATTGCTCCCCAGGCACCGTGTACAGGGCTGCCCACCGCTCTGAGTACACAGTAACATTTAGCCATTTTGCAGACGCATTTTGCAAAGTATCCCAACGTGATGGACGGAGTCAGAGCACAGGTTTGGCTACTGCACCCCTGGAGCAATGAGGGTTAAGGGCCTTGCTTAAGGACCCACATCTGTAACTTCAGTAGACCTTGGATTTAAACCCACAACCTTCAGAGTGATGGACCAACACCCTAAACACTGTGCTATACCACCAACGTGTGCTCACTTTACTCAGTGTGTGTGTGTGTGTGTGTGTGTGTGTGTGTGCGCTTCACTGCACGGATGGCTTAAATGTGGATGACCGATTCCTCCGTTTGTAAGGGCTGTAAGCAAAGCGATCTCTTTACTTTATCTTCATGTTTGTAAATGTTACCTTAACATCACAGTTCATACCGTTGACCATGACTGCAATTTTGGGTGGATACTGGTCATCATCACGCCCAATGCTTACCGTGTAACAAATTCTAAAAGAAAAAGAACATGAACTTCTGAACACACTGGATTCTGCATCCGCCTGCCAAAATACTCATTCCTCTTCTGTTCATGATCCAAGTCTCCAAAACGTCCTATCTGAACCGTCCCACTAACAACCGCATTTCTAATTTTGTCTTGAATTTAGAATTGATGCATCTTCATTGTTGCCACTTCCAGATTTCCCTTATCACTTCTGCTCAGTGTCACTGTCTCTGAACTGAACCGCGTCGCAGCCTCACTGCTGTACCGTAAACGTTTCCTTTTACTCTGGTACATACAGCACACTTCTGCAATTTTGTGCATCCCCTCCACCCTGCTACCACTCATGTCTCCACCTCTGTACCCCATCCTTCAATTCGAAGTACACTCAAGTTCAAATATTTGAATTAAAAAATAATGTGATTACCATAAAAGAAGGATAAAACTCATATACATTCACTCACTCACACACACACACACACACACACTCACCTGAGCACCACCTGAACAGAGCTCCACCCAGCCCTGATTTGTCTGTGGAACGACAGCCCATTCAGAACCATTAGAGATTTGATTTAAAAGACGATTTATATTTATTTTAACATCAGACTTCTTTAACATGTAAAGTCAGGGATGGAGTGTAACTTACGGACTGTCGTTAATCTCAGACCAATCTTTCGATGTCAGATCAAATCTGATATTTTTGGTCTTTAGAACAGACGAACAAGTGGAAACTGAGAACGAGAGGGAAAAAAATTATTGGTATACTGTTTGAGGGAAATATCCCAAAAATGTTTAAAAAGTAATTGCAGTCAACATCCTCTGCAGATGTTGACTGCAATTACAGAATTCATTCATTCATTTATTATCTTCCGCTTTCTTCTTTATTAGGGTAGCGGTGGGGTTACCCATGCCCATCTAGGGAAGAACATTTCGGGCGTTGGGCAGATAAACCCAGGACAGGACGCCAATCCATCGCTGGGCACACACTAACACACTCTATATGGGGCAATTTTGAGAACTCAATTGACTTGATTCATGTTTTTAGACTGTGGGAGGAAACCAGAGAACCCGGAGGACACGGGGAGAACATGGAAACTCCACCCAGATGGGGATTCAAACCAGGAATCCCTAGCGCTGAAAGGAGAACATGCCAACCACTAAGCCACCTTGCCGCCAATTACAGAATTTTAAAATGAAATTAAATGTTAACAACCAACACTCTGCATGACAACCAGAGTTGACATGACATGCTGTGCATTAATCTGTGATAAGAGCAAAGCTTTTTATTCTGCACTTCTCATTGGCTTCCTGTCTTTTGAATACCCAGCTACCTGCTCGTTCACCTGTGTGACACCTAAAACACCCATGTCACTCATAAGTCACCTACTTCATTATAATGCGTCATAGAGAAGACCAGCACACATCATTTCACAGCATCTCTATGAATACCACAGCAGCTTGGGATTCGTACCTAGTGGTACCGGAGCGACGATCGTCCTCAGCGTGTGGTAGAAAGGAAGCTTGATCATCTGCAGCTCAGGATTAGGGTTAGCACTTTGGGAAATCCCTATTGAGCGGCGTGTGTTGTAGAGCACACGGATTTCAGAGAGGAGTTCAGGTTGGAGCTCATGGTGCAGGTGTTCAGTGACTCGCTTTACCAGATGCTTCTTCAGGCCCTTTTTGTCTTTTCCCATAGTGGTGAGGAGGGATCGCAGCTCGGTCACCCGCAAATTCTCCACCATGTCCTACAGAAAAACAGCAGGTGGATTTATTTCAATGGCATTTTAGTTTAAGATTCCTATTAATTTTAAACACTCATTTAAAGAAGTGACGAGATGTAACCAACCTACAAATGATGTTTCATGGTCTCATAATGAGCGCCATGATGTCTCAGTACACAGCACGGTCAATCTTACAGCAAAAAAAGGTCTTTGTGATGTACTTTTGCACGTTCTTCTCAATTCTACATGGGTTTACACAATGTTTCTCCAATAATTTTGCCATGGAGGTCATGTAGTGCACATGATTCTATTTTGACCTGGGTGTTAAAGTGTTTATATGTCTTTAAATATAGAAATATTAAAAATTACAACATGTTAATGCATTGTATATTAATGTTTTACCACTTATTATATACATATATATATATTTTTATAAAGAAAAGCTATACAAAAAATTATAAGCTTTTTTTTTTTTTGCTCTGTCCAGTGGCCTGGGTTTTAAGAAGAAAACCTGATTAGAAACATTAAAAACACACGAGTTAGTACACATTTGAAATGAATTAAGAGTATAATTATTTCAGTAATAAACAAAATATAGTACAATAAAGTTGAATTTAAAAGGCGTGGGTCAACAACATTCAACTTCAATGCATGCACCACCGACTGCAGTACTAAAACACCAGAAACTAACTAACTGCACGAATTAGAGGACTTATAATTAAAATAACGACATACCTTTGCTTCCAGCAGGTCGGCAGACATCGTTTAATCGTTTAAAATCCTAGAAAAAGTGTTAACTTCAGTCTCGCTCAACTCTTACACATAACACACATCAAAGGCCTTCCCGAGGCCAAATTACAAATATACATTTATCCGTTACGAAGTGCACTAACACGGTAGTCGGTAAACCTTGTGGTTACCTGTACGTAGTTACCTAATGTAGTGCACTTCAAAACAAAGTAAGATCGGTTTAGGATCAGGACAAAACCAACAGTGTCGATAGTGTGGTATAAGCTAAAAGCTTTGGTTTATTATCAAAATACGTTCAAAGATTTACCACGTAAAAATGAAAAAGAACCTAAATTTATTCCAATGATCTGTAACTGCTTTAAATAAAGGTGTCAAAATGATTTCGTTTCTAGTGACTTATTCACATAAACATTGCTAAGCATCTTGGACTTACCAGCTTTACATTTATTCATTCATTCATTATCTCCCGCTTATCCTCTATTAGGGTCGCGGTGGGGTTCCCCATGCCCATCCAGGGGAGAACGTTTCGGGCGCTGGGCAGATAGACCCAGGACAGGGCGCCAATCCATTGCTGGACCACACACTCACTCACACAGACACACTCTATATGGGGCAATTTGGAGAATTCAATTGACTTGATCCATGTTTTTGGACTGTGGGAGGAAACCAGAGAACCCGGAGGAAACCCACGCAGACACGGGGAGAACATGGAAACTCCACCCAGATGGGGATCAAACCGGGAATCCCTAGCGCTGAGAGGCGAATGTGCTAACCACTAAGCCACCGTGCCACCGCTTTACATTTAACTACTCAAAAATGTATGTGTACATGATTATTATTATTATTATTTTAAAAGTGTCTTTAAAACATGTTCAAGGGGTAAATGAGGACAGAGAACATGTGCATCACAGAACACACAAAAGAAACACAATGTCAGGTTCATTTAAGTTACAAAGTGATCTATTTTGCATACTGTGGATTTATTTTTTTTCTATTTTGCATACTGTGCAGTAAAACACACACACACACACACACACACACACACACACACACACACACACACACACACACACACACACACACTAGTAAATTGAACACACGCCAGAGAGGTGGGCAGCCTTGTACACTCCTCTGAGGAGCAATTGGGGTTAGGTGCCTTGCCCAGGGGCACTTCAGCCATAGTACTTGGTGGGGCCGGGGATTAAATCAATGAAGTATTAGCAGAAAGAACTTTACTGTGAAAATATACACTTATGAGAGGTAATAAGGTTGAATATATTACAGTATAAGGATCTGCAATAAAATAAAAAATAAATAATAATTCATTCATTCATTATCTCCCGCTTATCCTCTACTAGGGTCGCGGTGGGGTTCCCCATGCCCATCCAGGGGAGAACGTCTCGGGCGCTGGGCAGATAGACCTAGGACAGGGTGCCAATCCATTGCTGGGCACACACTCACTCACACAGACACACTCTAAACGGGGCAATTTTTGAGAATTCAATTAACTTGATCCATGTTTTTGGACTGTGGGAGGAAACCGGAGAACCCGGAGAAAACCCACGCAGACACGGGGAGAACATGGAAACTCCACCCAGTAAATAATAATAATAATAATAATAATAATAATAATGGTGGCACGGTGGCTTAGTGGTTTAGCATGCTCGCCTCTCAGCGCTAGGGATTCCCAGTTCGAATCCCCATCTGGATGGAGTTTCCATGTTCCCCCTGTGTCCACGTGAATTTCCTCCGGGTTCTCCGGTTTCCTCTGGGTTCTCTGGTTGAGTTCTCCAAATTGCCCCATATAGAGTGTGTTTGTGTGAGTGAGTGTGTGCCCAGCGATGGATCGGCGTCCTGTCCTGGATGGGCATGCCCCCCCCCCGCGACCCTAATATAGGATAAAGCGGAAGATAATGAATGAATGATTGAATGAATGAATAATAATAATAATAATAATAATAATAATAATAATACAGAATTAATTAAATTATTACAGAACATAACATTTTTACCTTCATTATAAATAAAATATATTTCTGACATATTATCAACCTTTATTTTACTGCCTAATATTGTTTTCAAAGCATTTTTTTGTTGTAAAAAAACAAAGATATAAAAACAATATAACGAGGTTTACACTACAATATTGTGGTCAGACAGCAACCTGACCTCAGGGGCCACGTTGTAATTTATTTACCTTGATTTCAGCACGAAGAATAATCATAAATAGATCTGTGATTAAAAAAGAAAACCTTCACTTTGTTGTGCAGCGGCTGTTGTGCTGAGAGGAGACTGGAAAGGAGAACGGAGCAGATGCAGGTGCGTGGTGGTCACCAGCAGGGGGTGCTGCAGTCCTGTCGAAAATCCTCAGCAGCCTGCAGCGCAGAGCAGAACAGAGCGCATCTTCTGGGGGTCGTTGCCATGACTCCGTGCACCTCCTGAGACAAAGGTGTATCCATGGAGACAGTTCTGTCCAGTGCTGTGTCCAGTGATTGTTGACCTTAGAAGCTGACCCCTTGACCCTGGGGTCAGCCGAATGGGCCAGGGGGTCAGATCTGGCCAGAGGGCATCAGGCACTTGGCTGATTGGTCTTTCTCTTAACTCACTTCAGCTTCATCCAGATGATTAGAAAACTGGGCAATTTAGAGAGGGAGCTTAGGGTGAGGAGTGTGCTGTATTTCTGTGATTCGGCTCATTTTGAATCGTATGTTTACTTGTGGTGTGTTTTTATTCACATCCAGACATTTAGTGACTTCTATATTTTCAAGTAATAAATTTCTCCATGCGTTTCATAGATGTGATAGACATAGACATGATAATCTGCACTACAGAAGTAAGCAAGTATGCATCATTACTTAATTTCAGTAATTGAAACGTGTACAGCGTAAGGACTGACTGCAAATTTAGTATAGGGGTTCATGTCCATGCAGTCAAATTGTCCTGATGGACCACTGAGAACCGTCCTGTAGGCTAAGTTGTTCAGATTGTATCACACCTTTACTGTAAGTCATTTTGGATAAATGCTGTAAATGTGACTGCAGCCACTATTCACTCAGACTAAATATTACATCACAGCATTTTGGAGATGCATTAATTTAAAATGACTTACTAGTATCCCAACAGGGCCTACCATAATATTACACCCCTGGAGTAATGATCGTATAGGGCCTTCAGACTGATACCCCCACACTGCTACCTCTCCACATTTATTTATTCACTATCTTCTGCTTTATCCTCTATTAGGGTTGCGGTGGGGTTCCCCATGCCCATCCAGGGGAGAACATTTCGGGCGCTGGGCAGATACACCCAGGACAGGGTGCCAATTCATCGCTGGGCACACACTCACTCACATAGACACACTCTATATGGGGCAATTTGGAGAATTCGATTGACTTGATCCATGTTTTTGGACTGTGGGAAGAAACTGGAGAACCCGGAGGAAACCCACGCGGACACATGGAGAACATGGAAACTTCACCCAGATGGGGATTCGAACCGGGAATCCCTAGCGCTGAGAGGCGAACGTGCTAACCACTAAGCCACCGTGCCGCTACCTCTCCCCATATAACACTTTAATTAATTAACACTAAACTTAACACTAAACACTAAAACACTAAACTCTGCATTTAATTTATGACAATATAAAATAGTACATTTATTTGGAAATGATTAGAATTGAATTCACCCACACACTGTTTGTTTGTACATATAGAACCATATAGTAATATAAATATAATAGTAGTAAATATAGTAAACATATGTTTTCTGGTAGCTCATCTCTATACACTCCTCCTAATGCCCAGAATGTTAACTTGCTTTCATTCTAAACTGTGTATCTGCAATTTGACAGTTTCTAAGTATTATGTGCATGTTTGATTCATGTTTTTTTTAATTATTTTGGGTTAAAGCCTCTTGTCTGGTGAACTATTCCAGTCAAAACCCTGCCTAAAAATGACAGATGCTGCATTTGTAGTTTAACTTTGCCCTTTGTTTAAAGACACAGGACAAACCCAAGATGATCCCGCAAAAAATATATACCCCCTATTGATTCAGCTTGCTGCAAAGGACTATAATTTGGTGCTTTGTTGTCCAAAAAGTGTCTAAATTAGTTATACTGTTAATATTATACCAATAAACGTATTTGTATGTGTTAAATTTGGTTATTACATACATAAAATAGGGCATACAGTTTGGGCTATAATAAGAGAAGCATTATCATGCTAAATTAAACATGTATTCATGTAAAATTGTATTTTTGAATAAACATGTATTTATATGTTATTTTTAGTAAAAAAGTAACAATGGCACCGGGCACAAAATTGCTTTTCACCGACCGTAATACCACAAACATACTACTATACTTGCGTTATCACGAAACATGAGCTGGATATTTGTCTGATTTTAAAATGGCACCTGCAGCGGAGAGTTGATCCCTTAGGGGTTGTGTATATCATCTTGGATGGTAAATGTCACGTGACCAAAGCCTTCTTCCTTCCAATAATTTATGCCTGTAGCAGATGGCTTGTCAATATCAATATATTAATTTAAAGGTGGCCATGTGCTGGAGAGAGATGTGTGTTAGAGCCCGGAGATGGGGCAAGGACGAGGGCAGTGGAAGGAGAGGTTACTCAGGAGGAAAGAGACATTAAAACCATAATGGACCAACAAAAAGGAGCGTGGACAGTTCTGTGATCCAGCTGAACGGAAGCTTCAGAGCGCTGAAGACAGGAGAACATGCTGTGCATTTTTAACCATCAGAGGAAAAAAAGCAGCTCTGATTGGTGACTGTAAACCGATACAATATGCAAGCTTAAACTATAATATAAAATACATCATCATAATTAGTATTTAATATATAATTTACTATAAGATTGATATGGGATTGAATAAAATAAAAACATTTAAGGTAATGTTCTGATACTGAACTGACCAACCTGACTCCCAATCTCATTTCAATTGAACTCACACGTTCAGGCAGGTGGAGGTCAGGGTTGTGTGTAGGCCACTGGAGATCCACAAGGCCAAACTCATCAACGCATGCTTTTAATAATTTAAAGTCACACAGTCATACTGGGGCAGACTAAACTGCAGCCACAAAACTTAAAGTGTGTTAGGTTGCCGTAAAGGAAATCTACTGAAAATTCATTCATTCATTCATTATCTCCCGCTTATCCTCTATCAGGGTCGCGGTGGGGTTCCCCATGCCCATCCAGGGGAGAACGTCTCGGGCGCGGGGCAGATAGACCCAGGACAGGGCGCCAATCCATCGCTGGGCACACACAGACACACTCTATATGGGGCAATTTTGAGAATTTAATTAACTTGATCCATGTTTTTGGACTGTGGGAGGAAACCGGACAACCCGGAGGAAACCCACGCAGACCTGGGAGAACATGGAAACTCCACCCAGATGGGGATTCGAACCGGGAATCCCTAGTGCTGAGAGGCGAACGTGCTAACCACTAAGCCGCCCCTACTGAAAATATACTGAAAAAATACCCAGAGGACAAACATACCAACCATCAGATTTCAGGTCATTTCCAACCAGATAAGTAGAGCTCTATTAAATAATTCTGCTGATCACACAACATAGTGGCAGAGGGGTATAAACGTGGTTTGGGCGGGGCTTTAAGGCATTCAGTGGATGTCTGTAATTGGCTAGAATACATTTGACAGTCATTAAAAACACATTGGCGGCACGGTGGCTTAGTGGTTTAGCACGTTCTCCTCTCAGCACTAGGGGTTCCCGGTTCGAATCCCCAACTGGGTGGAGTTTTCCTGTTCTCCCCGTGTCCGTGTGGGTTTCCTCCGGGCTCTTCAGTTTCCTCCCACAGTCCAAAAAACATGGATCAAGTCAAATGAGTTCTCCAAATTGCCCCATATAGAGTGTATTTGTGTGAGTGAATGTGTGCCCAGCAATGGATTTGCGTCCTGTCCTGGGTGTATTTCCCCAGCGCCCGAATCGTTCTCCCCTGGATGGGCATGGGGAACCCCCCGCGACCCTAATAGAGGATAAAGCGGGAGATAATGAATAAAAACACATAAATACAATTCCTTCCTGAAATACCTGCCTCTACAAAGTCTCAGCTTTTTAGAATGACGTTTTAAACAATCAGATGTTTGAGTTGTTCTGTATAAAGAGAAACACACTACAGTCTGTAATTGTAGAATTGTAGAAGTTCATCCATCCATTATTTTCCGCTTTATCCTCTACTAATATATTAGTTTGGTTCTGAAACTGAAATGTAAAGAATTTAACTTGGATCAATGTGAAGAATTAAGATTGGGTCGAGTGAAGCAATATGGTTTATTCATTCATTCATTCATTCTTTCATTATCTTGCGCTTTATTCTATATTAGGGTCGCGCGGGGGGGGGGGGGTTTCCCTTCCCATGCCCATCCAGGGGAGAATTTTTCAGGTGCTGGGCAGATAGACCCAGGACAGGGCGCCAATCCATCGCTGGGCACACACTCACTCACACAGACACACTCTATATGGGGCAATTTGGAGAACTCAATTGATTTGATCCATGTTTTTGGACTGTAGGAGGAAACCGGAGAACCCGGAGGAAACCCACGCGGACACGGGGAGAACATGGAAACTCCACCCAGATGGGGATTCGAACCGGGAATCCCTAGTGCTGAGAGGAGAACGTGCTAAACCACTAAGCCACCGTGCCGCCTGCATAGAATATTCTCATAACAATATTATTTCTAAACTATCGGGTGTAAAGTTACCTTTGAGTGAGGGTTCCCCCAAAAGAACATTCCGTTCAGAGAAAAGAACCTGCAGGGATGAAGCCTGATCTTTCCTACATGGTGGATGGTACCATGGGTCATGGTACTGGGTGTGTTATTCCACGTCAGTGCGATTCCATATCATGAAAAGCCTGTGAACGTGACGTGACTCTTTTATGATGCACTTTTTCGAAATGTGGCAGAATTAAGAAAAAACGATTTGTCGGTAAAATTTTAGGGCCGTGTATTGAGCATGTGTGATTTATAGGTAAGTACCCCATTATTTAGAATAAGGGTTAATACTCCTTGAACCCTCTTGACCCTTTGCTAAAATGCTTCCTTTGAAACGCTGATAAACCATTTCCTACACGTGACAGATCATAAACATGGCCATCCGGCTCGATAGCCGGCGCTTACGTAATCTTTGGCTCGGGAAATTTTACACTAGCGGGGAACCTTTGACCGTTCTCCTCCTGCGCCCCTGACCTCTGCACCGCGGCTACACAGGTCCATTTGGGGAGCCGTAGTCGAAGTGTATGGCTTCTCCGGAGCAACATCTTCAGGCCTGTGGAGTGATTGATTTCACAAAGTGCCTCCGTACTGTTTTACAGACTGCTCGTGTGTGAGGTTATGAGTACGAGTCTGTTAGTGAACACCGGCTGAGCGAGATATTGAAGAGAGGCGGGAACTATGTGCACACATGCTCACCGATGCACAAACATCAATCTACATAAGAGTCCTGATGCAAATCAAGAGGTAGGGCTTATTTTGAACTCGGGGCATCCCTACGGTAATCAACAAGAGATCGAGTGTAACGGAACGGAAGTGAAGGTGGGTCTGAGGGTGGTGGCTTTAAACTAGGGACAACACAGGTAGGACATTTTAAAGTTTGTGTGGCTGGGTGAGGGCAGCACGGTGGCTAAGTGGTCAGCACGTTCTCCTTTCAGCACTAGGGACTCCCGGTTCGACTCCCAATCTGGGTGGAGTTTCCATGTTCTCCCCGTGTCCGCGTGGGTTTCCTCCGGGTTCTCCGGTTTCCTCCCACAGTCCAAAAACATGGATCAAGTCAACTGAATTCTCCAAATTGCCCCATATAGAGTGTGTGTGTGAGTGAGAGAGTGTGGACCCAGTGATAGGTTGGCATCCTGTCCTGGGTCTATCTGCCCAGCGCCCGAGACGTTCTCCCGTGGATTGCCATGGGGAACCCCCCCAATAAAGGATAAAGCGGAAGATAATGGATGGATAGATTGATGGATGGGAGGCCGGATGAGATGTATAGCAGTAGGAGGATGCTGAGGCTGGAGCTGCCAGGTAGGTGGAGGAGAGGAAGGCCAAAGAGGAGGTGTATGGATGTGTTGAGCAGACACGTTGCAACAGGGCAAGCAAACAATGCAACCAATTGCACAGAGCTGACTCGAGGCCCCAAGACAATGGCTGGTTATGACTGAACGCAATGATAAACTATGTGAGCGCACACTTTAAATTGTGTGACGGTCAATACAGTAAAATACAACGACACTGTCATCGGAATCCCTCTCAATGGGGCCTCTTCCATTTATTCCACTCATCCTACTTCAAATTACTGCACAACTTGCACTTGTTATACCTTATTTGTGGAGATTGTGTATTTTCTATGCGAATGTTTACTTTTAAATATGAATTTTGTTAACTTGAGTAAGCAATATTTGGTCGGTGGTTAGCTTGGGGCCCCCAATTGGTGAGGGAGGACATGCAGGTTGAAGTGACAGAGGAGAATTATGAGCCACTGTGGCGACCCCGTATGGGAAGAAGAGGGCTGTGCTAGGGAGTGACTTTTCTGAACTCTGCACCAGGTGTCAGGTGACCACATAGAGCATCATTAACCCAAATAAAGTGCAGAACATGGAAAGGTTCACTTATAAAATTAGGACTGTGTTGCCCTTTCTTTAAAAAAAGAAGTTGGTGGCTTTTTGACCCGTGACCTCTGACATATGGCCAGGACCTCCCTCAAAAAAGAGACAGTAAAATTTAATATGACATGAGTGGATGATCAATTCCCAAAGCCCACATATATTGCTGACACACAGCGTGGCGTAATGACCAGTACATACAACATATGGACAAAAGTATTCGGACATTTGACCCCCAGGAGCTTTCAGGACATTCAGTACAAAGACCTGACACCTGCTGGTTCAGCTCCCTTCTTACAGAACACCCGGCCTTCCCGTTGCACTTAAGTTTCATTCAGCTTGGTTCCAATTCATCCATCCATTATCTTCCGTTTTATCCTCTACTCGGGTCGCGGGGGGTGGGGGGGTGGGGGGGTGGGGGGGTGTTCCCCATGCCCATCCAGGGGAGAATGTTTGGGGTGCGGGACAGGACGACAATCTATCGCTGGACACACACACACTCACACAGACACTCTCTATATGGGGCAATTTGGAGAATTCAATTGACCTTGATCCATGTTGGTGGCACGGTGGCTTAGTGGTGAGCACGTTTGCCTCTCAGCGCTAGGGATTCCGGGTTCGAATCCCCATCTGGGTGGAGTTTCCATGTTCTCCCTGTGTCTGCGTGGGTTTCCTTTGGGTTCTCCGGTTTCCTCCCACAGTCCAAAAACATGGATCAAGTCAATTGAGTTCTCCAAATTGCCCCGGGGGGGGGGGGGGGGGGGGGGGGGGGGGGGGGGGGGGGGGGGGGGGGGGGGGGGGGGGGGGGGGGGGGGGGGGGGGGGGGGGGGGGGGGGGGGGGGGGGCGATCTAAAAACATGGATCAAGTCAATTGAGTTCTCCAAATTGCCCCATATAGAGTGTGTATGCGTGCGTGCATGTCGGTGTGAGTGAGTGTGTGCCCAGCGATAGATTGGCGCCCTGTCCTGGGTCTATCTGCCCAGCACCCGAAACGTTCTTCCCTGGATGGGCATGGGGAACCCCCCGCGACCCTAATAGAGGATAAAGCGGAAGATAATGAATGAATGAATTGATCCATGTTTTTGGACTGTGGGAGGAAACCGGAGAACCCGGAGGAAACCCACGCAGACACGGGGAGAACATGGAAACTCCACGCAGATTGGGATTCGAACCGGAAATCCCTAGCTCTGAGAGGAGAACATACTAACCACTAAGCCACTGTGCAGCCCATGGTTCCAATTCACTCTCTATATATTTTAATGCAGTTAAACAGTGGATTGGTTGCACGGTGGCTTAGTGGTTAGCACGGTCACCTCTCAGTGCTGGAGATCCAGGTTCAAATCCCAATCTGGGTGGAGTTTCCATGTTCTCCATATGGCTTTCCTCCGGGTTCTTTGGCCTTCTCCCATAGTCCAAAACCATGAATTCAAATTGCCCCATATAGAGTGTGTTTGTGTGCGAGTGAGTGTGCCCAGCGATAGATTTGAGCCCTATTCTGCATGTACCTGCCTAGCACCCGGTACGCCCCTGAATGGGCATGAGGAACCTCCCTGCGACATTAGTAGAGAATTAAACGGAAGATAATGAATGAATGAATGAATAAACGGTGGAATGATCCTCCCAGCTCTGTCCATAATGCTGAGACATTCAGTATTTATAAGAAACATCTGAAGACACACTTATTCCAGAAGCACATGCTCTCATTTGTTTATCGTATTAAAACATTGGTACGTGTGAGTCGGGTATTTTAACATTGGACCTGATCGGCAAAACGGTCGGGATTCATTAATACTGTAGTTCAGCTTGTTATTCTCTAACTCACAGTCAATATACACATGAATGACAACCCTTGCTATAGTGAGATATAGTGTGTGTGTGTGTGTGTGTGTGTGTGTGTGTGTGTGTGTGTGTGTGTGTGTGTTTGAAGAGGTGTACGTTTTTTTGGTTGCCATTTTGTCTTCTCGTAGGCGAGCTTCTCGACAAATCAATACATATTATTTTGACTGATCACCTGATCACTATGATGGAACATTCGCATTCTGATGGGCGTGGTCACTTTGGGACAAAACCATCCAAAGAGCACGAGGGGCCAGTGAACTGTCCGATTGAACATGAAAAAAGAATTTAAATATAATGGAAACCAAATCTTGAAACCCACCCAAATTCACAGAGTATAATTGTAATATATATCTTTAAAAATTCCTCCATAAAGGCTCATAGCTTCTTATTGCTGATTCTGTATGAGGTTTTATTCGTTTCCACGTTTACTTTTCATTCATTCATTTATTTATATGGGCCACTTGGACTAATTAGGGTCACGGAAAGTGTTGGAGCAGTTCCCAGTGCTCATTGGGTGAAGGTCACAGACAGCCCATAATAAAACAGGCGCACGGGTCTCTTTTACACAATCAGTTTAAAGTGGGAATTCTGGACTTTCTTTTTGTCTTACTATTCCGTTTTAAAGATGCAAAGATGGACGCTAATCTGGCTGATGGGATAGACCCTACTACCCCTTTACCCTAATCAGAATTGGTGGTTTGCAAGATGCATGGATGGTTAAACCACACTCCATTTTAGATAATAAACAGATTTTTACTCTTTTGATTCTTCACTCAGGTTTCTATAGGAATTCATTTGATGTAAAACAGAAAATCTCATTATTTATAAATCGCTGCATTCTTTATAAGAAATGGGGTTTTGCCCAGAATGGTTAACGACCACAGACTCGCTGAGGAATTGCTTCATAAGCAGGTACTTTAATATTTACAGGGGGAGAGATGGATTTTCATCATGTATATAGCTTGTATCGTGTAACAGCGATTTCATATTCTTTGTTAGATGTATCTTGAAGTGTATGACCTTTTGTAAAAATAATCAATACAATAGCAAACCCACCTATTCATTAATGATATATCAGGAGTGAAGCTGTCAATACCTAAGTGCAGCTGTGAGAATTCTGCAGTGTGAGATCACTGTACTCAAACCCCTCTGTTTTTATCCTACACGGGTTCTTAAACGCATCGTGTTGAAAGCCCTTTCTATTTCATGTCTATATAATTAACATGCCAGGTGAGTTTATGCTCGATACAACATTATGTGACTAACAGTTTTAAAACACAGTTATTAAGTATTATTGACTCCTGAATGTGGTCCTGAATCAGACGTGTGCATTAGCAGACAGGAGGCGCAATTCATTCGGAGAATTTACTGACAAACCTTTTTAACAAACAGAACACACAAGAGTGTGTTAATAAGAACCACAAAGACAAAACACACTGGTGTTTCATTCAATCACATTGGGAAACATTCATTCATTCATATCTTCCACTTTTATCCTCTATTAGGGTCGCGGTGGGGTTCCCCATGCCCATCCAGGGGAGAACATTTCGGGCGCTGGGCAGATACACCCAGGACAGGGCGCCAATCCATCGCTGGGCACACACTCACTCATACAAACACACTCTATATGGGGCAATTTGGAGAACTCAATTGACTTGATCCATGTTTGTGGACTGTGGAAGGAAACCGGAGAACCAGGAGGAAACCCACGCGGACACGGGGAGAACATGGAAACTCCACCCAGATTGGGATTCGAACCGGGAATCCCTAGCGCCGAGAGGCGAACATGCTAAACACTAAGCCACCGTGCCGCCCACATTGGGGAAACTATTTTTACATAAATGTTTTGGCATATTGATTTATTTCCATATTAAATTCATTCATTAATTCATTATCTTCTGCTTAATTCTCTACTAGGGTCGCAGGGGGGTTCCCCATGCCTATTCAGGAGAGAACATTTTAGGCGCTGGGCAGATACACCCGGGTCAGGGTGCAAATCTATCGCTGGACACACTTATAGGCACACACACATACACTCTATATGGGGCAATTTTGGGCATTCAATTTATCTTGAATCCATGCTTTTGGACTGTGGGAGGAAACCCACGCGGACACAGGGAGAACAGCATATTCGCCTCTCAGCACTAGGGATTCCTGGTTCGAATCCCCATCTAGGTGGAGTTTCCATGTTCTCCCCGTGGGTTTCCTCCGGGTTCTCCGGTTTCCTTCCACAGTCCAAAAAACATGGATCAAGTCAATTGAGTTCTCAAAATTGCCCCATATAGTGTGTGTGTGTGTGTGAGTGAGTGTGTGCCCAGTGATGGATTGGCACCCTGTCCTGGGTCTATCTGCCCAGCGCCCGAAACATTCTCCCCTGGATGGGCATGGGGAACCCCCCCGTGACCCTAATATAGGATAATGCGAAAGATAACGGATGGATGGATGGTTATATCCGTAACATGACTTTTTCACCAACAGCGTCGCAACAAATCTATATATAAACATGTTGAATCTTACATTTCAGGAGTGGGTTCTTGTTTCCTGTGCTCTTTGTCAAACGTCCCAACTTTCAACTACTAAAGAGTCAACTACTGTTTTGATTTTGCAAACTAGGTCTCTTCTTCTGCTGTGATTGCACATGCATTACAGAGCTCATACCACTCCGCCGACGCCGTGTGCCCGTCAATTTAAAAGTTTGCAGAGGACAGAAGTCCACAGATTGTTTACGTCAACAGGCGTGCTGGGATAGCCTCAGCGTAAGCTTTTGAAGCTTCTGTGGAACAGCCTCTAAATAGGTCTAATCAAGGACAAGAGATTGCACACAATGAAAACAAGACATGCTGGTTTTATAACAGGAGACGTTTTCACACCCAAGTCAAGGATTTGAATCAATAATATTAACCATGCCTTTGCGGTCCTCAGGAGGCTTTCCACTATTGTTAGACAAGCTTCCTCTTGGCATTCTGGCCTCCTCCGGTGAAGAAGAGCTCTTCAATCAGTTTAAAAACTATCATTCAGCGCAGACCCTGATTACTAACCACATTTTACTCAAGAGCCCGACACAGAGGTGTTTTTTAGCCGCGAAAAAACAAATACGTTTTGTTACCCAAAGCAGCCCTCATAATTTTGAAGGGCTCTCTCCTTCTTGAAAAGCCATTTGGAATAGCTCATCAGTAATGGATCAACATTCTTATTAGGTTAAGAAAGGCATTATATTGATTGATGGTTGATCTCGCCATGTCAAGGCAGTCTGCCCGGCTGTTGAAGAGCCAGGGCCACTTATTTTCTTTTGTGCATGTAGAAAATAACACATCGGATTCAGAATAAAGAGGCCATTGTAAGTGACGGGTGTGCTGGTGATTTTGCACAATGCCAAAGCCCACATTCTCCCATCAGGAGGAGAAGCCTGCAGACCACAGCCGCGCCGTTTCAGCACCATCAGCGGCGGCCAGGAGTATGAGTGTTTTCCTGCTCGCCTTAATTCCAAAGATTATTTGTCATCTGCAGAGTAAAGGATTTTTAAAAGTCAACCTGCAGCCCACTGCCTCCCTCTCCTCCTCCCTCCCTCTGCCGCCCCCAATCCCCCTGACGCTACCCGGCTACGATCAATACCATATTGATCAACTCTCTCTATCGCTGGCCAACCAGACTAATCACCTACACACAGGCTCAACACTCTCACTCTCATACTGTAAGAAAATAACAAACTCTTACAAACGTATACACACACACACACACAAACGTACACAAATACACACACACACACACAAACACATCCAATTGTTCATGCATATAAGCATATCATTAAAACATCAGTCTGAGTTTCCCCACTAAGTCACAATGTGCTGTGAGTACTTCATTTAAAACCTATTTATTTTCTAACTGAAATCAAAACCAAACAAATCACATGAATTTTGGAAATAGTACAAGCGAGCATTTATAAAAAAATAGAGAGGTGTTTGTGTTGATGGTGGATATTGAAACAGCCATCCTAAAATAAATGGCATGCTTTCCTCACACTGCATTTCTGCTTCTCTCCATCTTCCTTTGTTCCCTCTCACAAAATCAATATGCCAGTGGAAAAAGGCAGCCATATTTCTCTTCCGGTTATGAGGGGAGATTTGAAGAGATACTGATGCGGCAGGAATAGAATTAGTGCGTCTCTCTATCCCAAACCAAGAAATATTTAATTGTCCACGGTGCTGGGAGTTATGGTTGTATTCATGTGGGAAGATGCATATGATATTTGGCCATTTTACAGAAATAGTCTGATATCTGTGATCACACTGGAAGAGCAAACGGTTCTCCAAACTTGTTTTTTCACATAGTTGAACAGAAACAAAACCTTCTGTATTATTTATGTACAAAATATTCACCGATTTAGATTCCACACCTTCATCATGGGCGCAATCAAGAAGGATCTCACTCAGTGTGCGAACTGTACAATGAAAATTGGGGGTCAAGTTTGCTTCAGAGTGTAAAGAGAAACCAGCCCGTGCACTCGCAGTTGTTTCGAACCTCCAAAATATTATTTTTATTTGTTTTGGAGTAAATAAATGAATTGTGCCTCAGACACACACATAAACACACTATATGGGGCAATTTAGAGTCGCCAATTTACATTAAATCCATGTTTTTGGAATGTTTGAGGAACCCCACAGGAGGAACATGGGGAGAAAATGAAAAAACTAAAACTTTTTGTTTTCTTTGAAAAAAATACTGCAGTAATTGAAATATCAGAAAGCTATATAGAAGTATATTATAAAATAGTTGGGTTTATCTATAATTAACGGACTGATTATTATGGTATAATTAATTTTATTATAACATATTATTATTTTATTGTATTTATATTATTCATTTATTTAATAATTTGTGCAGAAACAGAGAAGGGGTCCAGATCTTAGGACTGAACAGCGTGCTCGTGTTATTTACATGAAAAGAATTAATGGACCTTGCTGAGTGATAGATTGGCGCCCTGTTCTGGGTGTATCTGCCCAGCTCCTGAAATGTTCTCCTCTGGAGTGGGCATGGAGAACACCGAGCCCCCTCACTCCCCCTCCCCCTTATGACAGTAGCAGAGGATTAAGTGTTAGATAAGGAGATAAACTTTTCATTTAATTGTAAATGTATTTATTTATGTAGTACTCAAATAATAATTTTATTCTCTGTAAAACAGCAGCCTGTTAGTGTGACAAAATACTGTAGGTTCTTAATATTTAACACTCATTTGTAAAAGTTTAGGTTCCCATGCTTTAATTATATTTAATTATTATTTATTATATATTTATTATTTCTATTGCACAATTCAAAGATACATGGAATTTAATGTGGCATGGCAAACAGTAATAGCATCTTAAACGTTTTTTGCTCTTGTGGTAGCTCAGTGGTTTGGGTGTTGGGCTATCAAATCCCAGGTCCACAGATCCCTTAGCCCTCATTACTCCAGGAGGGCTGAATCAACCCTGTGCTTTGACCCCAACCCATCCATCCATCCATTATCTTCCGCTTTATCCTCTATTAGGGTCACGGTGGGGTATCCCATGCCCATCCAGGGGAGAACGTCTCGGGGCGCTGGGCAGATACACCCAGAACAGGGAGCCAATCCATCCACACAGACACACACACTCCACATGGGGCAATTTGGAGAACTCAATTGACTTGATCCATGTTTTTGGACTGTGGGAGGAAACCGGAGAACCCGGAGGAAACCCACACGGACACGGGGAGAACATGGAAACTCCACACAGATGGGGATTCGAACCAGAAATCCCTAGTGATGAGAGGCGAACGTGCTAACCACTAAGCCACTGTGCCGCCCTGACCCCAACCAAGTTGGGATATTTGTAAGTCGCTTTTGATAAAATGACAAAATTCATTCATTCATTCATTATCTTCCGCTTTATACTCTATTAGGGTCGCGGTGGGGTTCCCCATGCCCATCTAGGGGAGGATGTCTCGGGCGCTGGGCAGATAGACCCAGGACAGGGCGCCAATCCATCGCTGGGCACACACTCACTCACACAGACACACTCTATATGGGGCAATTTTGAGATTTCAATTGACTTGATCCATGTTTTTGGACTGTAGGAGGAAACCGGAGAACCCGGAGAAAACCCACATGGACACGGGGAGAACATGGAAACTCCACCCAGATAGGGATTCGAACCAGGAATCCCTAGTGCTGAGAGGCGAACGTGCTAACCACTAAGCCACCGTGCCGCCCAAAATGACTAAATATTATAGTGTTAATATTATTGTTAATGTGCTCTTTTTCATTCAACAAAAAACTAAATTGTTATTGTAGGTTTAAAATCATGAGAGTTTAAAGTATAAGCAGAGTGTCTGAAGTTGAGCACATGACATTCTTGGACTCATACAGGTCCTAATGACGTGCATTTTAAAGATGCAGCAGTTAATGTATTGAGAGGAACCTTCTGGCTTCTTTCTTTGGAAATCTATTCCATGCTTTGTTTACATTGTGGAAAAAGAAGTCCAAGTGTGCTCCATCCTTTTCCTATTCAAGTTGATTACCCTGCACCAATGTATTTCTAATTGACTTACTATAGCAAACAGTGCCCGCCTCTGCCACACTGCCTATCTCGCTTTGTGTTGGATTCCATTGGGCAGCAGAAATATTCCAAGCAATACAGCGACCTCTCATTGGACTGTGGAGCTGAGCAAATGAGCCTGTAGTGTTTTATCTGCCGGTATTAGCAGATCTATTAATCCCCATTGTGAATGCCAGCAGTGATGGGCTTGTGTGTCTGATTACACACGGCTTGTTCCTCGAGATAAGAGTGAGTGCTGCTCTCTGCACTGACCATCCAGGCAAAATCAAATAAAGCGTGAGACCTCACTGGCCACCCGGTGACCTCGCCAGGTGCCTGGAGGCAGAGGGCACGAGCTCTACGTGTTCGCAGCTCGGACTCAGAGGTCATTCGAACATATATATATTCGTCAGCTGTGTTTGTGATGGACGCTGATGGCAGGATTTAAATAAAGATGCACAAGAACGTTTTTATAGCTGCCTGCGCTGCCTACACAGTCCATTCAGAACTCCTACATCTTCAGCTATGGGTTGCACGCTACGGTTGTTTATAACAGGCTATAAAACAGATGCAAAGCTCAGACAGCTTATGCCATAAAAAAAAATTCACAACTCTAGAGCTATGTTGGAAAGGGAGGCGTTTAAATGTGACAAATGAAGGGCTTCTCCATTCTCACTGTTTCCATAGAGATTATGGTTATTTTTGGCCCTGATATAAATTTTGTCTTATCAGCTGACTTACACATTCAGACAAACAAACATGAAAAAAAAATCCAGATATCCAATAAAACAGAGAGAAGTGGAGGAAAGGTGGAAACAGAGGATGTGAAGGAGTTTGACATTTTTGACAGCGATAGCCCAGATATAGCTTACTATTGTGTGTGAAGAATAGAGATCAGATATAGCAGGCTATGAAAGACTGGAGCTGACTCCGAGTAGGGATCAATACTCATTCTCGATATGCACAGGCATAACGCCATGCAGGAGTGTGTGTGTGTGTGTGTGTGTGTGTGTGTGTGTGTGTGTGTGTGTGTGTGTGTGTGTGTGTGTGTGTCTGTGTGTGTGTGTCGATTTTTGACCTAAAGCTTTGCATATGTAATTACTGTGTGAGCTGATCAACAATAATATAAGGATATATATTCTTTCTGCATTATGCAAATAAAATCATTTTAGCAAATATTAAATCTCTTTACCACACACACACACACACACACACACACACACACACCTCCCGGTAGAATTGATCGACTATTCCTTCTTAATCCATCTCTCCCTCTGTTTCTTAGCAACCAGTGCTCCGGTGAATTTAAGGGTGGGCTGTTTTATTATTGTTTTCCCTCTTCCTTTTTTACATTAAGATGCTCCCACCAACATGTTTTGTGTCCTAAATGATTTGGAGATTCGTGTGAAATCCAGGTGAGACTCTGTGCATCTAAAATGGACTCGGGTTTAAATCCAAAATTCATAGTTGTATCACGATTTTATTTTTATAAAACTGCCCTACAGTTTTGATCAATACGAAACAACGTAGTGAAACACAACAGTAAAACACTGTCGGGAAAAAACAGCAATAAAGTAAAGTTTATAGATCTACAGGAAATGTAACTGCTGCTTTATTTGGTAATTCAGTTTCAGTAAAGTGGCTCTGAGACCAGGCTTAATCAATCCCCTAATTTATTAGTATTAGTAATTCATCTTCCTGAAGTAAAAATGTTCTTTAAGCATCTGAAGTCGTGGTGTGGAAGGTGTTCGACCTCAGCAACCGACAAAAAACGAGATTAAAAAAAAATTAAAAACGTAACTTTGCTTTGTTTAGTGTCTGCTGTGGCGTCGTGCTGCAGTCTGAGCTTCACCTGAGACATGCAGAGAGTGATTTACAGCAGCTCGTACTGGAGCCTAAAAAACCACGAATTATACAAATTACAATAAATAGAAATATACAAGGGCTTTATGAGATCAAGACAATATAATATAAAGTCTTGGATATAAATCTTAGTCTTCCATAAAACAAAAAGCCCGCCGTAACTGTCGTATTAAATCTTTAGTTTACACAGGAATTATTCTGAAAGATTATTTTCACAGCGAAGCGTTAAATGTGGTTTTATCAGCTGATCAGATCTAAACTATCAATTCACACACACACACACACACACATATATATATATATATATATATATATATATATATATATTTATTTACACGTGTCTTTTAACACAATTAAATAACAAAAAAGTAAATTTTGTAAGTTGTTGTCTCATGTATTCTGGTTTGTTGGTTTCTTTTGGACTCTTTCGGTCAATTGTGCAATATTTTTTCATACTACACTTCATTTATTTATTTACATTTAAACCAAAAGCTGGTTGATCTAAAGGGCTCGCAATCAAATGCTGTAAACGTTATGACGCGCTTATAACGCCCGAGTCCGCGACCCGCACCTTTGTCTCTCAGTGTGGCTCCAACAGCCGAGAGCTTTATATCCGCACGTTTTTATCGACTGAAAGAATATCGATTTCCAATCGTATCGAAAAGGGAGCGAGCAACTCTTTACACACACACACACACACACACATATACACACACACACACACACACACACACACACACACACACCAAGTGTTCTCTTTCTCTATTTCATCAACGACCTTTTAGATCCCAAAACCTTTTAACAAAATACTTAAAACACGTGTTTTGCTGTGAGAAAGTTGGAGTAATTAAGCTTTAATCAGACCTGAGTGAATTTATTATCAGTGAAATGATGATGAGATGATGAAATTCAAATAAATAGAGAGAGCCGCTTTGTTTAGTGTCATTTATAACAGAAATTTAAAGGCAAGTCAAATCAAATGAATGATGAAAATATGCTTTAATGTAAAAACGACATATTAATAATTATAAAATAAAAAACTTAAATTTGACTAACAATAAACTAAATTATCACAGTAAATACTGAGATACAACACAGGAGCACAGTCAACGAATAATAACAACATTAATAATATAGTTTATTTATTAATTATTAGTAATTATTATTAATAATAATAATAATAATAATAATAATAATAATAATAATAATAATAATAATAATAATTAAAATAAGTGTTTTCTAAAACAATGTTTTGCAGTAAACTTCTCTCTTAAACAACAAAATACTAAAATTAAATTACATTTTTAGAAATGTAACTACAGTGAATTTCGTGCAGTGACTTTAATGCTCGGGCAGTTTAGAAAAAATAAATATCTTATTAAAATCCCTGCGAAACACTGTTTAGTTAAAAGAACTATTCTCCGCCGTCCTCCGTCCATCTGTCCATCGCTGATGATTTTCCTATAGGTTCTAATCAATAGTTCATCAATGCAACAGCTGCTCCACATTTCATCAAAATTGAATAATAAAATTTTCGGTTTATCGGCCGAAAATGAAATGTCTGGAGCTGGAATGATGCTCGAGTTGCAGAGGTTTCGTTAATTACAGGACGTTTAATTCGCGCTGTTGCTGCAGCCTTCAATTCTCCCGGTTTGTAAATTGTTTCGGGAAAAAAAACGGAATTGAAAGCCAATGTCAAAAATTGATCAGCGGAGGTTTTGACAAATCATGGAACGAATAAATCTGCTTCACACGCTGGACAAGAATTGAACTTACGCAGAATAATAACTTTTATTAATAAATAAAAATATTATAGTATGAATGGATGCGTTATAATGTTTAATAAACATTTTTTAAAAAGCACTTGATGCTGAAAAGATTGTGTTCTGAACGTGTTGTTGAATTAAATATAAAACTGGAAAGACAAATTAAATATCATAAACTAAATGTGTTAATTAAATAAATACCGATCAGCTTGGGTTAAATAAAAATGAATTTTTTTTACATTTATTTGTAAATAAAAAGAAATCATAGGGAATATTTAACACATATACTGACGAGAGAATGGCCTAATTACTGAGAAAATAACAGCACAAAACACAGAACACATAAATCACAGAACTGCTGCTGAATTAAACAGAGATGCAAATTTATTATTTTTTAAACTATTATCAAAAATTATTTTCTATTTATTTAAAGCATAAAAATACATATGTCCAAAATCAGCACTATTTTTATTGCCTGTCATTTTTGGCTGTGTTATATAATCTGGCAAAACTAAATGAACAAGTTTTGTTAATGAACAGAATTATATCTAAAGAGCGCAGATGTGTGTTTATTAGTAAAAGGGATCGGCTTTAAAGGGAATACGTCAAATAAAATGTGATTCTTTTGAGTTTTATTAAAGAAATATGCGTCACAGTTGATCATCCCACTCAAGAAAAAGGAATAGAAAAGCAAACCTATAGAGATTTGATGTGACTGTGAGAGTGCAGGTGAATTAAAGGAAGGCGCTCTCTAACATCCATCACCCTGCAGTCAGGCCGCCGATACTGGAGCCCGGGCTTCAGCGAGTCGCTGGGATTTAACGGAACCGTAATTTATTTCCGATAGAAGACGCTTATCGACGGAGGGACATTAAAGTAAAAAGACGCGGTGCTCATTTGTGTCCTGGTTCCAGAGTGCGCCCATTAGCCTTTAAACACCGAGGCCGCAAAACAACGAGAATCCACTATTATTATTATTATCATTATTATTATTATTATTATTATTATTATTATTATTATTATTATTATTATTAACATACTCGTTTATTTACATTATCTATATGCTGTTTGCTTCACAAAATAAAATAATAAAAACACAAACACACACAAACGTTTAGTCCTCATTTTCAGACAATTCCTAATTATTCTAGACAAATTCCATTCGCCATACATTTACCAAGACACCTTGAAGCACGTTCTGAAATTCCACAACTCTGTAAGAAGCTTCGGTCTCTGTCTTTACCTCGTTTTTCTTCCAGTGCCAGATCTCGGTTTTGCCTTGCGCCCTCACTCCTTCCTCGCACCCAACTTTCTGACCTACACGATTGCTTCTCACCCCGGGTCAAAAAACATCATTAATCAGTGTCAGTCGATACATCGATCCGATTTATCGATGAGCACCGCTTTCTCGCGTCAACAGGCCGGAGAGATTTCACTTTCTTACTCCTAAAGCTGCGGAGTTACGAGAACGTCTCCAAACATCAGTTAAACGCACCAGAACTACACCTGCACATCACCCCATTTAGCATTTGAAACAAATCAAAATGGCTGAAAAATGATTTTAAAAAAAAATTATATTTCTTATGTGAGAAAATTATATTCAATTGATGTTTTCGTCTGGTTCCTCGACATTTAATTTAGATTGATTTAGAAACAAAGGCAGAATAAATTCCATGATCTCCGAAAAAGTTTATAATGTGAGCAGTCATAAAGATTTGATTGTGATTGTTTTTTTAAAATATAATAATTTGAATATTTTTATATAAACACAAAATGTAAAATGGTAAAGTAACAAACACATTACATTCTGTATAAAACAACAGAAGGTGCCAGCTCAGTGCCAAGACCTGCTCCTATAAAATTAAAAAGAAGTTTCTTTTCATATATCAAAATAAGCATATTTTTTATTTTAATAGGAAACTCTTTTCAGTAACCTTTTAAAGAATTTAAAATACTTTCGTGTAAAAGTTTTTTAGGCTGATTACTGATGATTCCAGACTTTTTTAACTCAGGGATTGTGATGCAGGCTCAGGCCAGTGACTATGTTACAATAGTACATGAATTTCTAAAAATGTGTGAACAACTAAAGACAAAAGGCAATGTTTAAATATATTGCTGTGTTATCAAATATATTTATATAGATTATTATTAATACTAATATTTGAGTGGTCAATGGTGTCTTAGGGGCAAGAGTCCACCCCAGTCACCCCAACCCTAAGTCTAATACAGTACACTGAGTCTAATATCAGTGTACTGTATAAATGATTATGACAGACAGTATGTTTAACACCCAGAAGAGTCCAGTGTTGAATTGTCTTTAAAAAATCTTAGCACAAAGTACATTCTAAAATAGAAGCACACACACGTTATATGAGTTATAATGTTCCTAATACTAACACATTTTTCAGACAGGAACTGATATAAAATATACTTATTTATTAATATAATACATAAGGTTTATTAAAGACTTAGTGAGGCTTTTAAACAATTAAAATTGTTTAATATTGCTTAAAATGTAACTTCGGGGTTAAATCAGAATCAGCAAATATTGCTGATGTACATTTCACGTGATTGATACACTATTATATAGAGTTCGGGAAGTTTTCTGGATAACTACAGCACTCAATATGCATCGTTGGTTATCCTAGGGTTCAATAGTGATTCCTATAGGAGGTACAATGGTGTAACTTGTAACTTAATGACAGAAAGGGACTCCTCTTTTACATTTTTTCGGTCAGTGTACGAACTTTTCTTTTTTTAAAAATCCCTGTTTTAGTGTGTAGCTAATATTCACTTAAATGTACCGTTTCACTGAAGTGTTTATTGACTCTCCTCGCAAACGGAACTTATACTTCCATTATGCAAAAGTGAGCTGAGCTTTTGTGCTTTTTTTTCTTTTTAGTACAAAGAAAACGCGTCAAAACTATTGATTAGCGTGGAATCTCAGAAATCAGTAGGTTCAAAGCAAAGAGCACTCGGTAAAAACGGGACATTTCGCTAATGTTGTGGAAATAGGAATAAATTCAGCACCTGGTTTGTATCTGCTGTACTGTGACGCGCTGCAGAATTTATAATAAAATATAAAGTCTATAAAAAAAACGTACAACCAAAACGAACCAACTCAGTTGGTTAATAAATTTTTAATCGTTAATTGGAATATTTTACACGTACTTTGGCACTATTAAATATTATCGTAAGCAAGGCTTATTGTTAAAGGGTGTATCGGGTGAGTTGCGGGCGCTCGTGCGCGTTTCATGGGCAGGTGAGAGGCGCAACTTCAGGCCTTCGGACAGCGCGCCCGCGCCCCTGAGTGTTGCGCGCCATCGCGCGCGCGCCCCCGAGTGTTGCGCGCACCCGTGCACGAATGGCGAGCACGGCCCCCAGCTTTGGTCTCTCGGTAGAAGCGCTGTTGCACAGAGAATGAGTCTCATACGCGCGTCGTTCCTATCTCTCTCCCTCTCTCTCTCTCTGATTTGCGCGTCTCTCTCTCTCTCTCCCACACACACACACTCTCACACACTCTCACAGAGCAAAGCGGGAAGGCGGCGGAAGGCGAGCGCGCGTTTACAGCATCATGCTCGGCTGACTGATCGCTTCGCAATCGATGGATTGGTTTTGAAATCGTTTCCTCGAGAAGTCGCAGAAAACAAAAGAATAAATCTGTAGGTGGTTTTGCGGAGAGCGCGAGCTTGGTGGTGGCGAGCGATTGACCGAGACTGGAAGAGAAATAGAGAGAGACAGACAGAGAGAGAGAGAGAGGGAGCGAGAGAGAGAGTCGGGGGAAGACGGACAGGGAGGGAGGAGGCGGAAAGACAGCGTTCTCTAGACCGATATGGAACTTACAATGGAGAACCTCGGCAACATGCACGGCGTCTCGCACTCGCAGGCGGGGGAACTGATGAACGCCTCGCACGGAAGACCCTCATCGTCGGCGTCCCACCGAAACCTGGTGTCGCACGGACGCTCGGCCATGGTCTCCAGCATGGCTTCGATTCTGGAGGGCGCCGCCGGGGAGTACCGGCCCGAACCCGCGCTGTCGGGCCACCTGCACCCGGCGATGAGCATGTGCGAGTCGGGCATGAGTTTGTCCAACACGTACACGACCCTCACTCCGCTCCAGCACCTGCCTCCCATCTCCACCGTGTCCGACAAGTTCCACCACCCGCACCCGCACGCCGCGCACCACCACGCCGCGCACCAGCGCCTGGCCACGGGCAACGTGAGCGGCAGCTTCACCCTGATGCGCGACGACCGCGGCCTGGCGTCGGTCAGCAACATCTACGGACACTATCCCAAAGACATGTCGGCCATGGCGCCGCCCCTGTCGCCGCTCTCCAACGGCCTGGGCTCGCTGCACAACTCGCAGCAGGCACTTTCCGCCTACGGGCCGAGTGCGCACCTGGCCAACGACAAGATGCTCTCGGCGGGCGGCTTCGACTCGCACGCCGCGATGCTTTCCCGGAGCGAAGAGCACATCGCCCGCAGTCTGGGTGGTCACGGCCACGGCATGATCTCCAACCTGAACGGCATGCACCCGCACGGGCATCTGCACTCCCAAGCTAACGGAGGCATGCTGGCCGAGCGGGAGCGGCACGCCGCGGTGGGCGGGCACGGCGTAGGAGGCGGCGGCGGAGGCTCGGGGCAGGTGGAGGAGATCAACACGAAGGAGGTGGCGCAGCGCATAACGGCCGAGCTGAAGCGCTACAGCATCCCGCAGGCCATTTTCGCCCAGAGGATCTTGTGCCGCTCGCAGGGCACGCTGTCGGACCTGCTGCGCAACCCCAAACCGTGGAGTAAGCTGAAGTCCGGCCGGGAGACCTTCAGGAGGATGTGGAAATGGTTACAAGAACCTGAGTTTCAAAGGATGTCCGCGCTCAGACTGGCCGGTGAGTGCGCCCTCACATTTGTAAGTTTTGCAATTGTTTCGTGAACGTTTGTGCCTGAATCTGTCATGCCACCATTACAGAGGCCCACACTCTTAGAAATCAAGGTTCCTTACAGCATTAAGAAGTAGCTAGTTTTTTTATTTATATTTTTTTTTAAATTTTTTTATGCAGAAACAATATTCAGAATAATAATTTAAGCACTTGGAGCTACGAGAAACCAACCATCCTACGAACCTTTCTTTCTAAAAAGTGTATTACCAGAATTGCCAGATTGGGTTTCAGAGCAAGAAAAACCAAACTTCAAAATATTAATGACAAAAATCAGGCATCAGTTTAAACAGTTTAAAAACCAAAACACCAAAATCTGGCAAAACTGCACGGCCTCTCTGCACAGCTGCTCATCACCTGGTTTAAGTGCTTGTCGGCAGCCGAAAGTGTTTTAAGCTTTATGTTATTTATGTTTTATATGCATTAAAATCCCTCCCCCCACTTCCCCCAACCCCATTGTAATCACACTATATGTGTAATTGTAAAAAAAAAAAAAGCGGATTATATAAAACAAATATAGGACAATAAAATCCGAGTGGCATCAGAAAATGAAACAGGCTGATGGAGGCCTTTAACATGTTAGCAGGTTGTAAGCAGCATTACACATCATCAACATTGTAGTAAAGTAGTTGGTTTTCTTCATGGCTTCTGACTTGTGGTGTTCTCATTTGTAAGTCGCTTTGGATAAAAGCGTCTGCTAAATGACTAAATGTAAATGTAAATGTAGTAAAGCTTTCAATGAGACAAACCTTCTTCAGAGCATCAATTAGCGACTGTCACCCAAAACAAGGCCAAACCTCAGGCTTAATAACGACAATCACAAGTCTAGCTCGTGGACACACCGTCGGAAAAAAATAAACACTAGAGTATATTATGGAAAAAGAATGTCGTGTGTCCTTTCAATGTGCATGCAAATCTGAACCGAATGGCACTTTCAGTAAAGACTAAAAGACACACACACAGCGAACATAGTGTTAAACGAATACACACTTACAATCTGGGTGGCCACAACGAACGACCATGTGAATTCTATTAAAGCGCAGGAGCTCATTCGGCACTGGGGGGTTCTGCTGAGTGTGTAATTAAGCAGTTACGCTCGGTTGAGGCCTTTTCTCGCTTTAAAGATTTAGTCCAGAAAAAAAAAACGGAGGCACCGAACGAGTGCTAAACTGGATGGCCATCAGACATTTAAGAAACGATTTCCTGTCAGCGGCTTGATGAGTGTGTACAGACCGCTCTCTCCCGCAGCAGATGGGGGATCTCTCCGAGGCCGAGCGCGCTGGGCTTTTCCTGCAAAGGTCACTTTTTGTGTTTTCGGCCATGTTAACCCGCATCCACCTCCCACCTCCACCCCCCCTCCACTCAACCGGAAATGGAACCTCCTGAGACGTCGTACCGTGAGCGGCCCCACTTCAATAAGCGGCAGAAAAGTCACCGGCCTTTTGCGCACTAGTGCGCGTTATGCGCGCATTCCCAGAGTGCGTCACAACATCACTAAATATATTCATAACTCGTCATAGATGTCATCGAGTATTATAATGTCTCATAATATCTCGTCATAGATGTCATAGATGCAATAACTCGTCATAGATGTCATCAGGTATTATAATGTCTCTTAATATGCAACATAGCTAAGAATATCCATCCACGATTCCACACATCTATCCGTCCAAAAGGTGTAAATAACACAATAGGCCGGTATAAATTGCAGCATCATTAATCTATGACAAACCATACACACAACGTGACGTCAATAAATAACATGGAGTAAAATACCTCTCATCGGATATTTGGCGCTGTTTGCACGTCGGTTTGTTTTGGCCTGTGCATCTAAATGATACCAAGATCGGTCGTTTTTTTTATATATATATAAAAATAAAAGATAAATATATGCAGGACAGAGTAAACCATTTAGCCTTCTGGGAATCGATAAGCCTTCGCCTGGCCTCCAGGATTTTTTTAACGGGCATTTCGGATTACATCCAGATCAGCAGCCGCAGTAAATTTATTGCATGTTGGCCTAGTTCTCAAAATTTGAAATGAAAAAAAAAAAAAAAAAAAAAAAAAACCTGTGTGAATATCAGAACCGAGGTGCATGCTTCCCGACGGGGATCTGTTTGGACCCTCTTGCACTTTCATAACGAAGTGACCTCCAGCCGATCAGCAGAGCCGAGCTGTTTAAAACCGGCGCACCGATCGATGCTCGAAAGCAAACGGTGCAGATATGAGGGCTCTGAGCTCTGCGAGCTTTATACGCGGGTTTGCCTCTTAATGGATGGTAGGACAAATGTAAGAGTTTAGATCGGAGTAAAGCTGTTGCAAAGTAGTGTTTTGCTCGGCTTACTGCCTGTTTAAGGGTCATGATAATCGAAGGTCCAGTAGAATAGTAGAATTCTTTTAAAAAAACGTGTTTTGATTGCAATTTTCCAGCATCCTGGAAGATTTATAGGTCTGTATCCTTTACAGGGTATAAAGTGCACATCTAATCAGCAGCCAAACAGCATAGGGATTATGGAATTATGGCCAATGTGATCAGGAAATTAGGGATGATGTGATTTCATAATGCAACATGGCTTTGTATTGTATACATTCTGTATTTGTTTTACAGTAAAGGATGGATGACCTGAATACACCTGACTCATTGCAATGATTTTGAGTGTTTTATACACAAGCCACTGTATCACTGTAACTGTAAATTCAATCCATAATAACCATCAATCAGGTCCAAGTATCCTCGTAACCTTTTCAAAATAAATCAGTCTTTTTTTTTTAAACTAAAAGAGCAGGTCCTGTTACCACAGCAATCACATCAAATTGCTGTACTCTGGGTTTCCTACAAGGGTAAATCCACTTCTAAGCCTCATCCTCAATTATTATAGATAGAAATATGGTAAAATTTGGCAAGGAGGCTGAGCACTTTCACTTTGACAACCAATAAAAATCACTATAGAACAATAGAAATAAAACAACACCCTTTTTATTTTTTCGGTTGCCACACTGCCCCGTGCAGAGATGCACGTTCTCTTCAGGGACCCTTTTATTCATCTGAAGTTCTTCATTCAAATAACCTCCAAGTTATTAATCCACAGTGCACACTGTGGTGAAATACTTCAGTCTATAGTGTTAGGGTTATCATATTAAATTTATTATGAGCCCAATCGATGCCAGATTGGAATCTCTTTCTCTTGGACTTGTGGAGGTGGTATGGATTGCCCGCTCCTTGGACCCCTGAGACAAGGTCTTGTGGTTAGGGAGGGCAGCATTAGTGACCTGCACGCGAACACACGTCCAATCTGTGCGCGTTTGAATGCCTAATGGATAGCCGTGATTAATTGCTTCTCAGCACAGTCAAGACACTTTCTCTCTGTGTCTTCTGCTCATCCATAATGATTAAATTATTCATTAACAGAAATAGCGGCTGTCTTAAGATCTGTAAAACACAGCAAACGTATGACGATGAAACCGGATGAGAAATGAGTTATTCACTTGCTGCAAGAGGTTCCTTCGTTTGGAGATCTGATGCGCCAATCAGGTGACATGTGGAAGGATTTACAAAAGAAGTAGCTATACACTGGACTACATGGCAGACCTTTCCTCATAATATATAATTATTTAAATATATAAGAATACATTTTTATGAATATTAGTTGTATATCATGTATCAGATTTAAGATTTATATAGAAATTTGTCATATATACATCAAAACATGGCTTGTCCAAAACGCACAGGTCCAAATATAAAAAAAAAAAGGCTTGTAAAGTGTAAAAACGGGAGCGGCTGTTAGTGAGGACCTCACACAAAATCTCAGTGGGTTTGTAATAGTGCTGTTATTATAGCACTCTGTTGCCCTGGGGGTAAACTGGATGACAGTGATCAGTCATTTATACATGTACAAGTGAAGAAGTTGTTGGCGATCTTGATATTATGGGACCCGCTTTTCCCACAGCAGTGCTTTAGATTGGACTAATGCACAAAGGAAGCCCAAAACCATTTGTAATTATCGCTGTGAGGTGAGCGGAACCGTGGTGCAGTGGGTAGTGCACGTTCGATGGCCTCTCTGTGTGGAGTGTGCACACGTCTGTGTGGGTTTTCTCCCGAAGTCCAGAAACAAACCAGCAAATAAACTGCAAACGCTAAGTTGCCTGAAGTTGTGAATTTGTGTGAATGCTTGGTGTTTGCCCTGCAATGGACTGGTGACCTTTACAGGGGCTGTTTTCACCTCCAACCTCATGGGGACTGGGATTAGTTTCAGGATCCCAATTATTAATTATTATTAATAAGATGTCAGTTTGGAGCTCTGACGTTTTATATGACAATAAAATTAAGTCAGCTAAGAAATTAAACCTACTAAAGCACATCGGTATGTTTCAGAACGTCAATGTTGTTCACAGATCTTATTATCAAAGCAAGATCCCAGCCAAACATGCACTCTTTTTACTGCCAAGGTTGTGCCAGATCTAACGTTCTACAAGCGAATTTTTTTAATTTTTTATAATATACTGTATTTACATTTGGGATATACTGTATATATAAATATACTGTATATTTGCACCTGTAGCCGGCGGCACGGTGGCTTAGTGGTCAGCACGTTCGCCTCTCAGCGCTAGGGATTCCCGGTTCGAATCCCCATCTGGGTGGAGTTTCTATGTTCTCCCCGTGTCTGCGTGGGTTTCCTCCGGGTTCTCCGGTTTCCTCCCACAGTCCAAAAACATGGATCAAGTTAATTGAGTTCTCAAAATTGCCCTGTTTAGAGTGTGTCTGTGTGAGTGAGTGTGTGCCCAGCGATGGATTGGCGCCCTGTCCTGGGTCTATCTGCCCAGCGCCCGAGATGTTCTCCCCTAGATGGGCATGAGGAACCCCCCCGCGACCCTAAAAGAGGATAAGCGGAAGATAATGAATGAATGAATGAATGAATTTGCACCTGTATGCAGTTCTGTTTTTGAGGTTTTATATTTGTTCTTGCTGACACTTACACTACACTGGCATCAAGGGCAGGGAAATGTGACTACTTTAAATTGTCCCTATGACATTAAGACGTTGCTTTAAAGATAATGATGATGGCAACGACTCTTAAATGTTTAAGATTTTAAGGGTGATGGACTATCCAGAATAAAAGATGTTATAAACACTGTGTAATGATCTAATTCAGATTTTTTGATCAGTTGGCACGGGTGTTTTCAAAATTGGCCAATTGTGAGAACAGTTTGGGAAAGGCCCTGTTCTGTTCTGTTCTGGCTTGACTGTAGCCCAAAGCACAAAGCAAGCCATAGGTGGGTGAGTTTGGGGTGGAGGAACTTGACTGGCATGCACAGAACCTTTACAGAAAAGCATAAATGGCCGTTATAGCTGTAAATAGTGGCTTAGAAGAGTTTATGGGCTGTTATTAAAGCGCCAGTAACTGCAGCTTGTCGTTAGCCCAATGCTTTTGTCCACATAATGCACTAACAGTCGCAATAAGAGATTTAAGTGCCAACACTTTTACCAAAATAACATTCCGTGTGACTGATTCCATATAAAATGTGTCGTGCTTATTATGCATTACTGGAACGCACAATAGCAGGAGCTAATCTGTCTGTTTAATAGCAATGACATTAGCAGATGTAGCGGATTATTCTCTGATTGGAGTGCTTTGATGGGAAGTCCAGCTCGTGTATGGAAGAGGCCTTGAAGTGTCGTTGGGAGATGAGATTCGCTTAGCTATTACAAGAGCTCTTGTCATGCCATAGAACCTCAGAGCAGACTGTGGCAGCTGTTCTTTTTTTTACATTTTTTTTTTAAAGCAGGATAAAGTCAAGTGTTGTTTAAGTTTTAATTAAGAGAGCCTCAGCGGTGCGTCTCGTCTTTAAACTGCACACCAACTTCTAGATCAGGGATATCGATGATCCTTAAAAGTGTAAAACACAGAGTAGGATTTGAGACAATTCAATTAATACTCTGAGAAAAAAACAAGTATTTAGCTCTTTATGTCTGAATGAGGGGATGGATACTAAATTTATTTTTAAGAAACTAGAAAAAGAAAGAAAGAAGCTTAATGTTGACGCCCCTTTTCTGCTCCATCATCTATTTCCTCCACTTTCAATATAGATGGACTTTGTAATTTTATAATTCCAGACTGTAGTCCATCTGTGTTATTTGTTGTTGTTTGTCCCCTGTTGGTTCTGTGTTCTCTGTTGGTTCTCTGTTGGTCAGCAGCATCACAGAACAGGTATCATTTGGGTGGTGGATTGTTTCTTGTCAGTTCTGCAGTGACACTGATGTGGTGAGGGGGGTTTTAGTGCAGCAGTGCTGCTGGAGGTTCATTTCTCCACCTCAGTCACACTGCTGGGATAGGACTAATGCCCCCACCCAATAACCCCTGCTCTGTGGTGGTACTATTGGGGTCCTGACCATGAGAACAGACTACACAGTATGTACTGTAGAACACAAACAGATGGACTACAGTCTGGAATTGTAGAACTACAAAGTCCATCTTTACAGGAAGTGGAACTGAGAACATGGACAGCATGTGGAGCAAGAAGGAGGATGAGACATTCGACGTGTAGTGTATTAAAATAATTACATTTAAACGGACCTGTCTAAAAGCTATTTATTAATACAACCAAAAATATACACCATTTTTTCTTCATTAATCTACAAATGACCTTATTCAGGGTCATTAGGGTTCAGTGTTCTGAAACATTAGTCACAAGTTGGGGTTTTTTGTGAAGGACGTCAGTTCATCTCTTCCTTTTTTTATATTAATGCTGCGTTATAAATTAGATATTCGAATGTTGACAGAATTATCAATCTTAAATCTTGTACAGAATCAGAGGGGGGGGCAGCGAGCTGTTTCTTAGATGCCATTATGTGTCGTGTGTGTTTGTGTGTGTGTGTTTGTGTGTGTGTGGCTTTAATTACACGGCTGCATGCAGGCATATTCCTCTCACCCAGGCTGAGCAGAGGTGGAAATTAAGCCGCGATATCTTTGCTCCTAATAATAATGAGATACCGCAATGCAATGTTTTAAGGAAGCAAATTGGTCCAGTTGCTAATTTCAGGAAATGTTATAATTAAATTTAAGTGCAATGCAAAGGGAAAGTCAGCAGTTGTTGAGAATCGCTGGCAGAACCGTTCTGCTCGGCCACAGAGCTTCTGCTGCTCCTGCGGCTTTGTCGTTCTTGTATGTTTGCCTGCCTTTGCACGTATGAGAGATCAATAACATTACTTCCCATCCCCCTTCTCTCCCTCTCTCTCTCGCTCTCTCTCTCGGCTGCACATCACAAAAAAATTACCCCCCCATCCATTACAAATGTCATAGTACGACTGGTCAATATCTGTTTGGTGCAAAAACAGCAGGCTTATCAGGTCAGAGAGATGACTGATTTTGTGAGAAGTTGTCTTAAAAAAAAAGGGACCAAATAAAATATCCGCTGATCAATACGAGATGAAACGTCTGTAGGAGTGGAGTTGGAGAAGTTGGGAGTGGAGTTGGAGGTTACACATCCGTTCACATGCTTGCCGGCGGAACGCGTTCTCGTTCTGGCTGTTGGGTGTGATGATCTGGGGTTGTTTCATTAGGGTCAAGTCAGGGGTCAGGTTAAGGCTCAGCAACATGACGACAGGGTGGGCAACACTCTGATCGTATAATACAAAAGGTTTGAGGATCGATTAGCAGGCAGGGCGAAGTGGAGTTTGCATGTTCTCCCTATGTCTGGGTGGGTGTCCTCCAGGTGCCTCGTGCTCTGTCTGCAGTTTAAGGACTAAAAATTTAAAAATTGACTCAAACTAAATTGTGAGAGTTAAAGATGTAACTATATATGTAATAAACCCACTCGAGTGTTCTGTGGCTGCTCTGGTCATGTGACCTTTACATCGGGTCATTTTGCAGTCGCTTTTATCCAACGACTTACAAGTACCCCCCACATAATGTTTGGAGTCAGAGCACAGGTTCAGGCATGATATAGCACCCCTGGAGCAATAATGTTTGGGCACCCTAACCACTAAGCAACAATGCTCTCAACTTGACCAAAATGTTTCCCCACCTTTCTCCCTATACACCTCAGCACCGTCCGGGATCCTGATCAGAATCATTCGGTTTAAATTTAATGAATGGATGAATGTGTGGATAAAATAAATAAAATGTTTAATTAGGGTTAAACCCATTACTGGATTTAGTGTCTACTCAGTTGTACAGATATATTTCAGGACCACAAAACAAAGGGCAAAAGGTAAAACGGTGGGCATGAGGAAGGAGTGATTCGAGCACCACAGAATCCGGCCTTAAAGTCTTTGGGTTGTGGTGATTAAGAAAAGCCAAAAATAATTAATACTGTCTAAAATATATGTATGGTATTGTTATGGTATTGTTGAATAATGTTGTACAAGCAATTGGACGGGAAGTTTGGGTCATTATCAAAGATAAACACGGTCCAGAGCGAGATTTCTGATTTATTATAAGACTGCAAACCTTGCAAATGTTTGACGTTTATTTATTATTATCCTTGTTTTAATTATAACTGGTCATTTCTACCTGAAAAAAAAGTAAAAATATTAAGAAAATACAGAAATAAAGTCATATGGACTGGAATGACAAGAAGTAAAATGGAAGGCATCCAATAGATGACATGCATTTACACTCGTGTTACGATGAGGACTTGATTCATTCATAAAAGAGTCAAAGTAAAAAAGTGAGAGAAAGCGTGACATCAAGTCCATGCTTTTTTTTTTAAACCCGTTTAAACCATTTTAAAAATAAAGTATATTAGATTTACAATGGAATGAGAACATCACAGTCAATATCACAGTCACAGTCTGTACAATATGAATATTGTAATATACAAGAACTGTACCAAATAATTAATTTAATTAAATATAGTTTTATTTGTAGTTATTGTCTGTTATAAGCTGTATTTATTTTGTAATCTTAAATAATGATCTATTATGTTAAGGTTTAAGCAGTAAAATGACCTTTAAGCTGTAATATAGAGTGGCATTGGTTTTTATGCTGTAACGTGTCATGGTAACTGTATAAAGCTCCTTTATTAATGCAGGTTGAATGAATATATACTAACAGGTAGAATTATTTTGTTCAACTTTTCAAAAGATACAAAATCAAACCTTGACCGCACTCCACTTCTAACACTTCAATTCGCGAGAATTAAAAAAAGATGGCTGGCTTTTTGCTCTCATCTCTACCAAACTGTGGAAATGAATGTAAATATGCTTCAAAATGCTTTAAAACTCCCGAAAACGTCGAGCCATACTCGAAGAAAATGTGTGCTCGGCGAGATAAAAGCAGACGGCGGGGAGCAGCGATTGATTGAGGGTGGGAGAGATTTGACTTTGTGAAAAGCAGCGGATCGAGGCGAGCTGCTGAAATGATCGATTCTGGCGTAAATAATTGATAAGCGCGAGGGGGAGCTGGGGAGGGAGCCGAGGCTTGTGGCTGCTGTAACCGAGTCTGTTCTCGGTAAGCAAAGCAGAACGTGCGGTGAATGTTTAGAGACAACATTAGCGTCGCTGAGATATATGGCAGGATGGGTCAAATAAACGAGGATCAGGGCCAACACCCGAAGCGCCGGAGTGGACTTCCCACCCTAGGCCGGCCGGCGGAGTCGGGGAACGGCCTCGGCCCGAGAAAGTGCTCGCTCTGGTTTACACGCCCGCCTGATTATCATTTTGTGCTCGTCAGCAAATTCAGTCCAGTGAAATCCAAGGTTGTGATCAGCTTCTGGTTGAAGGTTGAACCGAGTATTGTGTGTGTATTGTGCTCGGGCCGAGTGCGCAGGGTCGCGCGCAGGACCCTTATGAATATGTATGGAGGCGTGTGTGACGGTATGTATGTGGGATATCAGGAGGCCCGTGGACCGCCGTCCATGAAAGCCAGAGAGTGAGTGAGGATGCTCTTGTGATGCTGAGAGTGTGCGTCTGAATGGCTGTTAGAATATTGGTGTGTGTGGGAATGTGTGCATCTGTGTAATGTGTGTGTGTGTATGTATGTGATTGGGTTATAGAGTGTGGCTGTGCTATATATTGTTAAGGCTTATCTGGCTTGAATCTCTGACTCTGAATCTGTATTGATTTCCTTTCCCCTGCTCTCCCTCCATCTCTGGGGCTCCCACCAGCAGCAGTTAGCCAAGCAGACACACACACACACACACACACACACACACACAGGGAGACAGGCACAGACAGACACAGACACACACAGCCAGAAGCCAGTCAAGCAGGCTCTTTGCACACAATACTTTCCCACCAACAGATTTTCTGTTTCGTCAACACAAACACGCACATAAACACTCAGACAAAGAAACTGCTCCTATTAAAAAAAAAAGGCAGAAAACATTCCCTCAGCTAAAGACCTACAGCTGTAGACGTATGAGTAAACACAGAAACGGCTTCCATTAAACATTAAACACTCAGGAGAAACGTGCGAATATAACTGTGTTTACAAAGAAAATAACAGCGTCTAATGTGCTTACCCACCGAGTCCTTATTACCTGCGTCAGCCTTCATTATCTTATCCGTCAGCTTTAATCTGCTCTGCGGTCCCATGCTTGATCAATCATTAGATACTTATACACCATGTGGACCAAAGTATTAACACACGCCTCTTATTTGCCGAATTCTGCCATTTAATTAAGTCCCATGTCACAAGTGTATAAAACCAAGCAGCGGGCTGAGCACGCTGGACTACCGTGCGCTTTCCAATAGTTTGGGGAAGGTCCTTTTTTGTTGCCTCACAACTGTCTATAAAGGCATTGTTGGGTCAGCTTGGTCTGACTTTGAATCCACCCCCATCCCAAAAATCAAACGGTCAGCCAATCAACTCCAATGACCTCACAAACTCTCACTCCAAACTCACTCCACCACATATGCCTCACCCTTGGCTAATACAGGCTGCACATCAACCTTCAGTGGAACCTCTTGCAGGTTCATTAATAACCATTAATTACCTTCTATTCCCCTCTATTCCGCCTTCCCCCACCCCACCCCACAGTGTTGGTTGTTCCACTGGGCCCCTGTTACATACTTCTGAGTCAAGAGACAAAGCATTCCACAGACACATTGCAAAAGTCTTCAACAGTAGAAGCTGATTTAGATTCTTACTATAAGCAAGGCCCAACTCAGGACTTTAACAGTCCCTTAGTTGTGATACATTGATGCATTGATGTCCCCGTACTTTTTGTCCATGTATATATACATATATACATATATATATATATATAAAAATATATAAAGATAAAAAAAATATCATCTAATAAAAGATAATAAATTTAATTAATGTAGAAATAATATGCCGAGCTGATACAATAATTTTGTTCACAGAAGGCGGTTTATTGCAGGCGATGCATTCTGGGTTGTGGGAAGGTATTTTAAACGTCACTTAACTTAGACCTAAACAGTTTAGAATTCAGATAAAGCCATCAACACCACAGACATCCTAAATAAATAAAAACAGAAATACACCCACAGTTTAAAAGGTTTGCAATATTATTATTATTATTATTATTATTATTATTATTTCTTTATCTCACACAATATACATAACATCATATAAAACTTAAATTGGACTTGCATATAAATTATATTGGTGCATGTGGCGCTTTGTGTGTGTGTGTGTGTGTATATATATATATATATACACGTATATAAATTTTTTTAATTCACACAGTGAAGCCTGATTGGATAATAATTATACAACAGTGAAGCTAGTCATTAAGCTACTGACTTGTGATGTTCTTTTATTTCTAAGTCGCTTTAAACAAAAGCGTCTGCTAAATGTAATAATAACAGTAAGTGCACACCCTAAGTTAGAACCCTAACTTATCTACAGTATGCATTTAATACACATGAAAGCAGATTTCATTATTCATATTATTATATTCTGCTATCACTCCATATGTTCTATACACAGATCTGTATTTATAATTTACATATTTATTACACCTTTCTTGGGCTTCACAGTATTTTGCACTCAGTTTGATTTGTACTAAACCTTTTGCACTCTGTGTGGCTATGTCACAAATGGTGCCAATGCCACCATTTGCACTTCTGGAATATGCCAACTGCATTTCATTGTCTTGTACTTGTGCTGAGCATCAACCATAAAGTTTGTCCTGCTATTCAAAGACGGGAATTAGGTGAAAATTAACAGGACGGCCGAAGAAATCCTATCCCGCTGCATTCTCTGTGTAATGTCTAATCACCACTATTACAGATAACCGGACTAATGTTATAAAAACTTTGTTGACTGTCTTAAGTGTCAGCTCTTTTACAAATGACAAATTATATTTTGTTGAATTCGATTTCTTGCAAAAAATAATTTGAACATATAAAGTATGCCATTACTTTTATCATATTTAGACATTTAATCATTAAGCAGACGCTTTTTTCTTGAAGCAATTTACAAGTAAGAGAACAACAAGTCAGTAAGATGATTAGAAACCAGGTGAACTGCAGTCTCAACATTTGATGATCATGTCTAAATAACTAGATTTTTTTCATCACACTGACTTTTTTAAGCATGCACTTCTGAAAATGCTGAAGGTCTTAGGTTCACAGACAGACCAGGCAACAGTCGTCACTCAAGCTCAGTGAACATGTTTCATAGGCTTTATGTATTTCCAATAAAAACATTAACTGTGTTCATATATTAAGGATGCGCGACTCATTTTTACCTAGAGAATCAACATACCACTTACATTAGACTCTTAAGGACTAAATGAGAACATACAAATTAACATAACATCCATTTTGGGATCTCTGAAACCAATATCTGTACTATATGCATTCTGAGTGATATTTAGTGATATTTAAGCAGCTAGGATCTTATTTCAAGAAAAATACTTCTATAGAAAATATAAGGTGCCTCTATAGACAGAGCTGAACCTGAAGCTGAGCTCTTTGGAGGTTTCCAATCTTTAAAAAAACTCAATCAACAAGTGCTAATTAGGAAGGAAAACTTTTGAAGATCACACTTTGTCTGCTCTCTGGATTGATACGTTCCAGAGAGATGTTGTAAAGGACTCTTAACAGTGTAATGTGGGATTAATATAAGATCTATTATGGATCTTTCACTCCTCCGCTTCCAGATCAATCCATCTGTCTATGAATGGCATTTAATTGAGCTGCTGGCGATAGATCTGGCCCGTCAGATGTTTGTCCACTGAGCAATTGATTTTAGAGAGCAGTTAGGAAACGGCGTGCACACAGAGGAACCGGTCCTGACCTGAAATATAGGAACCCAGGGTTCCATTACATCGCTCTCTAAAGGCCAGAGTCGGTGCGACGCTCACGCGCATACCGCAGGCGCGGGCGCGCGCGCGCAGGTAACGAACCAGGTGACGCGTCATCTGCAGAATAAAGCAGAACCTCTGAGTGACGAGGGCAAATCACGATGTTCTCCCAATTATTAAACCGAACGAACGAGAGCTTAATAAATGAACGTTGTGAAGGAGAGACTCCGGCGATGCAGGTCGTTTAGTTTTCATTTTGTTGTAAGTCACCGTCCTTCTTTATTTATTTACTGCTTCGTTCGCATTTTTTCATTCATTCATTATCTCCCGCTTATCCTCCATTAGGGTCGCGGTGGGGTTCCCCATGCCCATCCAGGGGAGAACGTCTCGGGCGCTGGGCAGATAGACCCAGGACAGGGCGCCAATCCATCGCTGGGCATCGTTCGCATTTTATTTATTACAAAAATAAAAATTTGCTCTATATTCCGTGTAAATCACGTTCATCCGCTGCAGCTTTAGATAAGAATTTAACGATCAAGGCATTTTTTGGAAACCCGGAATGAGTTTTAATATCTGTGCACGAAATGGTTCTGTCACATCCTCCTCATATTGTTATAAATGAATTTCAGAAAAACAGAAAACAATAGGAACCAACATGTGCATGTGAGCTGTGGTCTCAGACAGATTATGCAAAATTGATTTTATAATAAAAGGTTATCAGCCACTCAAATATTAGATGTGGATTTACTGTATATTAAGGGAAAAGTGATTTACGGAGAGCTGGGACGAATAATTAAAAAAAACATATAAAATAATAAAAATCACAACGATAATGTATGTATGAACTATGATTATTAATATGATTATTATTATTATTACTATAAAACAAAATTTAAAAAGGCTGCATAGTTTGTTTAAATGCAACCAAACGATTTATTTACGTCGTTTTTATGTTATACAACAAATTTTTGTTGGGGTGACGCAATGCACATGCTCCGATTATCTTAAAGAGATTTTGCACAAAAATATATGTATGTAAATATACATGTATACATACATTTTTATATCAATCAATCTATCTATCTATCTATAAAAGAGTGGTCATGATATATAAATAAAAATGTAAAAGACTAGTTAAAACTAAGCACAATTTTCCATTCATACTTTTGTGTCACGTTTTTTACTTTATCTTTTATTTCAGTAGCGAACGTTTCTTATGTACACGAATTACTCTACAACAGTATATTTTGCTGTCTGTCTTTGCAGGTTAGAAAGGCCTTAAGAATGAGAACACAGGCCTCCAATATATATAAATATAATATTTTATTTAGTTTTTCACGTTTTTACGAGTCGATCGATAGTCCTATGTAGATTTACAGCCTCATCCTTTAACATTACAGTTACAATAACCATTTACAATTTACACAATTTACTTTTATCCCATTTACCATTTAATCACGAAGTTTATGTTTTTTTTTTTACTGATCTGCTTTAAAACAATATCTAAAACATAATTGTACGTTTTAAAATAAAGCCGTGCAAAGTATTTTCAATCAATAAGTGAGTTCTCATCGGATGCTGTTTGTTGATTTTTAGATGATTATTCATTTCATACATTTGAATTCTTGTTCACCCGAATATTTCTTATTATTTCACTATTCTTATTTTGTGTGTTTTATACGATGTTCAGTTTTGGATGAGGTCCCAAAAATTAATAGGAAAACGGGCTTTAAGATGCATGTTGTGTCTCGAGATCTCGTCAATCTATTGATGAAGATAATTGACTGTGAAAAAAAATCGCACAAAAGCCATTTTTCTCAAGAAAACCCACAAAAACAGAAGTAAAACCCCAAACCGTCACGAATCACACAGCATCAGTTCGCTGGATGTCCTGATATAAGATGCTATTTATTTATCAATCCCATAACTAAAGGCTGATCAGCAGCACATGCAGCAGCAGCAGCCGCTGAACCCCAGCCATCAATAAACAGCCGCCTCGCTTAATGGACACTGTGATGCTCCGCTGATAAAAGACTTCTCATCAACACGTCTGGCTTTCTGGAGAAACTTTCCAATTTTGCCAGCTTTTAGATTTATTACTGAAGTTACAATGCGCAGCTACTCTTTCGATAGCCACGTTTCACCGCACCCCAAAAAAAAAACCCTCACAAAAAACAAAAGATCGGCTCTGTGCATCGATCCCAGTGAGCGCTTATAGCTGCATGCTGCGGTTCGCTATCGATCGCGGCCTTGCTTTCCCCTCACCCCGGCACCGAGGCTGCGTCCTAAACCGACTACACACTACTCACTCATTTAAAACCCTAGCACAGGCTTTTCTCAGAACTTACTTAGAGGAAATATATTTTCAGCCACTGTGGGATATGCATGTGACCTCTAAAAGTACATCGAGCATAAAAAAAACAAAAACAAAAAAAAAAAACATATCTTGGTTTAGACAAAATTGCAGACAAATATTGCCTACAGGTGAAAACAAACTGAACCTAACGAAAAATCAGGCCTATGATTTGTTTTGTTGTAGCATAATAGATTAGATATTGAATTGCACACTATTCAAATACAACCCTTTGTTATTTAGTGTCACCGTTACATCACATCATGTCATTTTGGAGACACTCACAAAGATCTCCACTTGATTTTTAAGATCAGAGCATGAAGTGTGCCATCATACAGCATCCTGAGGAAATGAAGGAGCCACATTGGTGACTTAGGTGGGATCAGTTTGACCCATCCAACATTCAAATTTATAACCCCAAGAGCTCCAATGTTCTGACCAGTAAATTATTTTTTTTCTGATGGGAACACACTCTCCATTTACATCTGCAGTACACCAAAATAATCAAATAAATAAAGGACTAGTAATAAAGCCACTGGTGTTTAAACCTACACGATAAGCAGCAGATAAGCAGCACAAAAATTAATATTTTAAGTACCATGCCATGCACAGGCCTAGGTTTATGGCCTACACTTTAACACTGCATGAGTTAATGTAGCACTAGGAGTTTAATAGTGTCTTGCAGGACCATATTTTAAATAATATATTTTCTTCCGACTCACATTTTTTAACGTGGAACCAACGAAAGTAATCGAAGATTTGCGCTTTTTCAGTTCTGCCCAATTAGAAATAATTTAGACAGCTTTAAGCTCATTACCATTTACCCAGTTGTCCTTTGTTGGCCATAAAAATGGTTTTGTCCCGAAAGGCCAAAGGATTTAATTAAAATACGCGCGCCTTCTTATTTAAAGCGATTGAACGCACCATATATATATAGCCCTGTAAAGAAACTCTGGATCAAACTGGCTAGAATAAGGTGGAGTTGATTTAAAGTTGCATTTATATGACCCACTTATAATTTGCAGCGCAGTTATCAGGAGAGCAAACGAATTCAAACAATTATCACACTGCGTAAAGCTGGGCCAAGCACTGATGGATAAATCTGATTTAGGCAAATTTCGGGCACTGGTCTGGAAAGGAGCTGTCTGTGTTTTGCCTATAACGTTCAATACATGAAAAATGCTCTTACAGCGTTCAAATAGCCTAAAAGTACAACACGGATTCGGGAGAACAGTATAAAATATTGCTGTCGGCCACGGGCGCAGAGGACTTCATCCATCTTCGTGATAACATACCAATAACTGTGATTACTACTGGATTACTAAACTAAACAGTCTCTGGCAATTAAAATGTAGTTTGCAAACAGTCGGAGAACAAAGTTGCCGTCCATTTATGAATGTCTCAGAGAAGTGCGCTCGAATATGAGGAGGGGGTTCCATGTCGCACCGTGGAACCGACCGACCGACGCACAAAGAATTTACTGTCGTTATGAGGCGGCTCCAAAGGACATGCGCACTGGGTGGCGCTAAATCAGCACCAGTCCACAAGTAAAAGCTCGTAAACTGGTTTAACTTTAATAAAGATTGTGCGATTAAAATGGCATATATATCAGGCTTAGCCTAAAATAATTAACATCAAACGCAAGCACTCGTGACCGCGCGCCCGTATGCACCCGGAGGGAAGAAAGGTTTATAGATAGGCATTTTATTTATTCATTAATCTTTGAAAAAAGTAATAAAATAAATGCACCGCATACAAAACAAAGAGGCACACGATGGTGGCGCCGCAAAAACAAACGCCCGAAGTGAATGTCTGTTTAAAGAAAACAGACGTTATATATTAAATTATCAGTATATTAGTGCCAACACTCACTCATTACATTATAGAGTATTGAGTCGGTGCAGCTCGGAGCCAGAGAAAGCTTGGCATGGCCTCGAGTGGGTGCAGACTGAATTAAAGAAACGCTCCATGAGACAGTCTTAAAGCGCAGGTCAATCGATAGCACGGACTATTAGCGTGGAAGGAACCTCGAACCGTGGACCGTGACATCCGTCATTGCATAAAAACCAAGTTATTCGTAAAATATTCCTCATTTTACACTTATATACACGTTAAAGACACCTTACACAGCAAACACACACCATACACATCTGTCCCGTAAATTAAACTTAACAATCATTGAATCGCCCACTGTGGTCCAAGTGCACCGCACTACAGGACACTACAGTCCAGATGCTCAGATTTATTTAGCAACAAAGTGTATGAGGTGGAAATATTTTGGGTCTGTCATTAAATAAGAGTTCAATATGAGTTTCTTTCTCCCTAAAGTACAAATTACAAGAATGCACCCCAAGGGGTAATTACTGGAACTCAAATGTAACGACTTGTACATTTTAAGGACTAACAAATGTAAACATGTTCCTAAACAGTAGCCTAAATTAAGGTACCTTAGAGGGAACCACCCCAGAGAGAACTATTGTACATCCAGTACATTCTTTCTCAGAGTTCGTGGCCTTCCAGTTTTTTTCTCCTTTACATTTTCATAATGATGACCAGGCTTAGTGTAAATAATGTGAAATTTAATGTTTTTAAATGTCATACTCATGTTCTTCTTAATTTAATAAATAGCAATAAAATCGATTTAATGACTTTAAGCTTTATGTTTTGTTTCTGTTAAGCAGGACTTTTTACTACAATTCACTTTTGACTTGAAGACAACAAAAAAACGACCGATTTAAGATAAGAACCCTACAACCCCAAAGAACATAAAGCTTTAAAGATTCAGGGGTCTGATGCTTGTCACTGGGGCGGTACCCTCTAAAGTACCGTTCCTCACTGTTTGGAAACACATGTAGATCTCTGGTTCTTAGAATTACACCCCAGTCCAATAACTAAACCCATGGGGTACATTTGTATACACCGTACTGTAATTTTACCCCACTTTCTTTTTTTTGTATTTTTATTCTTATTTTTTATAAGAAATTTTATTAAGTTTGAAGGGGCTTATTATTAATAATATTAAAGTGGATGAACATATTAGACCAAACCCCAAGATTAGCCACTAATATAAATACATTCTTATTTATACATTTGAAGTCATACTTGATATACTATTGTTTAAATACACTATATTTAAATATTTAATTTTAGAATTCTATGCCAGAATAAGAGAAAGAGAAAAATATATATAAATAATATTAGATTCAAATCAGAAAATAGAGTTCAATCCGCAGCAGTTTTGGTTTTTTCTTCACGTTTATTTGGGATTCTGAGCTTTGCAGTTTTGTATTCATGCCTGTGAGCTCACTGGAGAACAATCAGCGCTCTCATGAAATTCCACCCTGCTCTGCAATCGCCTATAGATTGGTGTCAGAATGATTCAGATTATAGCTGCTCCAAAATTCTTATAATAAACTCGCGTCTGCGGGAAATGAGGAGCAGGAAGCCATTTCGGCCTCGGCGTGCTTTTCGTGCTGCAACACACAGGGCGATTTCTAATCACATTGCACCTCGGGTTTGTGGATATCATTTGGGTTACAGTTTCGGTTGGTTTATACACAACAAAACCCACAGTGTTGAATGACCACATGCTGGGTTGAATTTACAGCTACAGTGCTCATTCGTGTCCATCTGGACTTGATGGAAACACTACAGGTGTTCAGTCAATACTCAGGGATTTTACTGTGCAGTGAATTTAGAGAGGGTTTTTTTTTCACTTGAACAGTAAATCCCCTCTACACATCCCGGTGCTTCAGATGCCGCGGGCTACTGTTTTCACAAACCCTTTAATACGGTGGTAGGAGAGTATGACAGCGGATGGAGCAGCAGCAGCAGCAGCTACGGGAGCATTTGCGGTAATTATGTTTTGCGCACATTAAGCGGAGCAACCGCATCGCATCCCCTTTACGATGCCTGACCCTGGAGAATAGACTAGGTTATGCGTGAAATTGGACTACGGGGAGAGTTTTATTGACAGGTAGGCTTAAGGTTATTCTGTACCAGTCTACATGCCAGATCCCTATAGGGTTTTATTCTACACTCTCTCAGACTGTGAAGGCTGAAACATGATTCCTGGATTTTGTTCGCGCCATAACGCACAGAATAACCCTCTCTCTCTCCATCCCAAGCTGTCGTGGCCTATTTTGACAAAAAATAAATAAAAATGAAATCCTCGCTGGTGCTTTAATTTAAAAGGCCACCACGAGATACAGTAAAAAGAAAGAAAAGAAAAAAAAAAACAAGAAAGAAAAAAAAATGGAAAAGGTTATGTGAAATAAAAACTCGATCGGTGACGGGGGTATTTATGGAGTTTTTGGAACATTTTACATGGATTTTTTTTTTTTTTTACAGAATAGGCTCCACCACCACCAGCGTTGGCTTTAGTGCTGCTTCTGTCTGCACGGCTGTGGCCCTAAAAGCTGCAATGATCGATTTTCTCCCGGTTCCTCCTGCACACGTGGTGCAGCAATCAGGGCCCCTTCCCGCGCCATCGACCCGTATCGATCCCCCCCCCCCGAGCCCAGCGCGCGCCCGCTTTCGTCGAGGCGCAAGAACAGTAGCGCACCGGCACCGCTGACGTCACGAGGCTGGAACGTGGGAACGAGCGCGAGAAGGTGCTTACAGTCTCGCGCTCGATAACCGAGCAACGGAGAAAAATAAAAGTCTCTCTCTCCACATGCAGATCTGTTTATGCACCGAGGGCCAGACTTTTACACTGTAACTCCGAACCCACGAGGCACCGAGCGCACAATCTGCAGCAAAAAAAAATTAATTAAAGTCATAGGCTGTATAAATCGGGGGCAAATCACCCCCCCCCCACATTTTGTGAAGTCTTGCATTACTTTAATATAGAAATCTATATTTTCTCACAAATAACAGTGCGATCGGGACTGCGCGAATACGTCATTACAATAAAAGCTGAATAGGAGTCAAAATACAGCCTGCAAACTGCACAGGCACCAATTATTATCTCATCGTAAGACAACGCAGCGTTTTATTTGTCAATATTATGTCACGTTTCACGTACACAGAATTAAGTTTGTTCTTTTGTGCCAATGCCAAAAATTGTGCATATATGTGTTTTACTGACTGGATACTGCAGAATTGTGTCCATCTATAAAAGCCCGATGCAATATTAGATCTCGTAATGAATTTTTATAGGCAGACGGGTGTGCATTTTTGCACATGTATGTGAATGCATTTGCATGGCCTGTCTTGCAAGTGTGATGTGCAGAGGTATATGAAAATGATGGATGAGTGTGCTGTTGCTTTAGATGGCAGCAGTAAACAGATTTGACTGTGTAGGAGAGATCGATCGGCTCATGGCTCTCTGTAATTAGACATACAGCGCTAGGGCCTGGCTTTTCCACTCTCAGCACAATCTCACTGGGGGAACCCTCACTGCACACACACACACACACACACACACACACACACACACACACACACACCCAGAGGGAGTAATATATGTATGTGAGAGAGACAGAGCGAGACAGATAGACAGAAAGAGAGAGGGTGGTAAAGCGCAGGAGGATGAGTGATGGATGGTTGTGAGAAATGGGATGAAATTATAAATCGCACACTATGCGAAAGCAGATGCATTTTACATAGCAGTGCATGAAAATTATACACAGTGGAGCAGCAGCAACATGTAAATCAAATACATTAGTGCTGGTCTAAATGATGTATAAGTTGCACTCTATTTCCAAAGATGGTCTGGACATTTTTATAAAAAGGCTATAAATCAAGAATCTGTAGTTTGGTACTCCATTTGGACAGACAGTGTGCTCAGTGACAACTACATAAAAAAATAAAATAAAAATAAAACAGAATTCATAATACGATGCTGTCAGCACTCTCTAAAAAATTGGGACCGATGCCATTACATCACATCACTTTTTTACGTTACACAGTTCTTAAATGGCAGAATATTAATTAATTAAATTAATAAGTAAAATTTTTGCTTATTTTTCTTTTAAGACGAGATTTCAGCAGCTTAACAGCGTGTGGGCACTGTGGTCTAATTTACCTTTTTAGACACACTATACATTTTGATCAGAGATAGATTAGTGCTGGAGTGTTAAGCCTAAATAGCCCCTCTGTTGAGAGAGCTGAAGAATAAGGTTTTCCATTGTCCTGCTAAAACAACAATGGATTTCTTAAAAATATATATTTTGCATGTTGCCTAGAGATAACTATATACTATAGCTCACATTAACTTTTAAAGATTGAGCCATTGATTGGTCCTTTTTGAAAAATATTTACTGTACAGTATATGACATGCTAACCTTTAGGCAATACTGTGGAATATATCCAAACACTGTTCTTTTTTATAATTCTTTAAATGTTTGTCTCTAATTTTGCGCCTGTACAAATATCTTTATGCTTTTTTACTTTTAGAGCACATCATCCATAATATTTATATTTTATTTTTTTAATAAAGTAAATTTTTGGGTGAAAATTGGTATAAGATTCTGTGAACATCAAACAGAGTTTATTTAGTGCATTTAGTTGCATATCAGTGATTTAACAATTGTCCTGCTTCGTCTATAACCACATGGTCGAAAGAGGAAAATAGGACAAGCACATAAATATAGTTCCTCTGAATTACTACAAAAGCCGTGGAGTGGGAGCTGCATTTAGCTCCGGGGTTCTCATGTATAGGTCCCTGAGGATGACCCCCTTCCAATTAAAGCTGTTCGATGAAACAATAAAAGGAAACAAAACTCTTGCTGGACTGGTATATTTTTACGGGTAAATATTTTCGAAAAACAAACATTAAATTCTTACTCACATTCTACAAATTCATTTTGCCACAGACAAGATGTCCAGAAAAGAAACCGCAAATCTTAATCGACAGCTTTATTTTAATACAAACATTTCAACCTCAAAAGAATAAAATGTATTATTAAATTAAATATTACATGTGATGTTGCAGGCTGCATGTTACTGTTATGTTCAGTAAATTAACAGAAATGGTAAGTTCCTTCACGGTGGTTCCCAAGTAGCAACATTATTCTTAACAGATCTGGCCAACTTGCCTGATGGTCTGAGCTCATAAAAGCCAGCCGCTCCTATTTACAAAAAGTAGACCACAACTGCACCAGGCAGGGAACACATGTCAATCAAACGTGGCTCACTTAAAGGTAGCACTGCCTAAATGTTTACCAGATGTGAAGCTGATGTGCTTTGGAACAAGTGGCACACTTTTGGTTCACATATAAGCAGCAGTGTCATACAGACTGTATGTTTTTCATATAAAGGTCCCGATTCACCCACATCCAATTTGCCAGCACTGGTAGCAGGTCTGCAGTACTAATATCTATTAAAGCCAATAGTGTTTCACATCTGTGTACTGTATGAGTTTGGAGCTACAAATAGTGTTAAAAGTAAACCACATAAAATAGCCAAATAAATAAAATGCATAACAAATTGCAAAATTATACACAGATCTCACATTTAAATACAAATAACATGTTTTTACAACAAAAAAAAATCATTTAGAACAGAGCTAATTAATCATGTGCACAGGGAATTTAAAAAAAGGATTAAAATCACCCCGTGTCTGCGTGGGTTTCCTCCGGGTTCTCCGGTTTCCTCCCACAGTCCAAAAACATGGATCAAGTTAATTGAATTCTCAAAATTGCCCCATTTAGAGTGTGTCTGTGTGAGTGAGTGTGTGCCCAGCGATGGATTGGCGCCCTGTCCTGGGTCTATCTGCCCAGCGCCCGAGACGTTCTCCCCTGGATGGGCATGGGGAACCCCACCGCGACCCTAATAGAGGATAAGCGGGAGA
>JAFMOD010000165.1:214554-326800 GCA_019802435.1 Corydoras maculifer
TAGCACGTTCGCCTCTCAGCGCTAGGGATTCCCGGTTCGAATCCCCATCTGGGTGGAGTTTCCATGTTCTCCCCGTGTCTGCGTGGGTTTCCTCCGGGTTCTCCGGTTTCCTCCCACAGTCCAAAAACATGGATCAAGTTAATTGAATTCTCAAAATTGCCCTGCTTAGAGTGTGTCTGTGTGAGTGAGTGTGTGCCCAGCGATGGATTGGCGCCCTGTCCTGGGTCTATCTGCCCAGCGCCCGAGACGTTCTCCCCTGGATGGGCATGGGGAACCCCACCGCGACCCTAATAGAGGATAAGCGGGAGATAATGAATGAATGAATTCTATAGCGGCAGGACAAAAGGGACCACATTCACGGCTGCTATTTTTGGTATGCGACGTTAGAACCCCGTTTATTATGGACAGTAGAACACAGACATGTCATTTAAGGACACACCAAAAAAAATTCTACAGACAATAAAAGAATGTGCTGAGTGGAATCAATTATTAGAATTATGATGTATCTAGAGGTTAATTAAATCTAGAGGTTAGCACGCCCGCCTCTCAGTGCTGGGGATCCAGGTTCAAATCCCGATCTGGGTAGAGCTTCCATGTATTCCCCGTGTGGGTTTTCACAGTTCAAAAACATGGATTCAAGGTGAATCAGTTGCTCTAAATTGCCTCTGTATAGCGTGTGTGTGTGTGTGTGTATGTGTGTGCCCTGCGATAGATGCCCATAGTTTTCCCCTGGATGGGCATGGGGAACCACTCTGCAGTCCTAGTATAGCATTATGTGGAAGATATCCGGAGAGATTACGCGAACTTCTTTATATTCCAGACAGATTACAGTGGAGATAATCTGCATATTCAACACTATGAGTGTACTGATACACCCCCCCCCCCAATAGCTAGGACAACTAACTGTCTCTAATTTACCCATCAACATGTCTACAGATGTGTGAGGAAACCCAAAGAAAACCTACACAGGTGCAGAGACCCTATGAAGAAAAGACCTGTGTTCTACTAATCAACCTTGGGACCCTATAACTATAATATAACTGAAAATAGATAATTAATATATGAGAACTAGCTGAATATGTTCACATCACTCTACAAATATATTAAACAACTAACTATCAGGGCACGGTGGCTTAGTGTTTGGCATGTTCTCCTCTCAGCGCTACGGATTCCCGGTTCGAATCCCCATCTGGGTGGAGTTTCCATGTTCTCCCCGTGTCTGCGTGGGTTTCCTCCGGGTTCTCCGGTTTCCTCCCACAGTCCAAAAACATGGTTCAAGGCAATTAAATTCAAAATTGCCCCATATAGAGTGTGTCTGTGTGAGTGAGTGTGTGCCCAATGATGGATTGTATCTGCCCAGTGCCCGAGACGCTCTCCCCTGGATGGGCATAGGGAACCCCACCGTGACCCTAATAGAGGATATAGCGGAAGATAATGAATGAATGAATGAACTAACTATCAGGTTAACAGTTGGTTTAAGAGCTGATAGTTTGGTGTTTTAGGTTTTTATAGTTAGTTGCTCACACTTGAGGTTTTTAATGTTATGTTTGCTCTCTTATTCAAAACATTAAAATATAAAACATGTGTCGGACTCAGACTCGGACAGTTTTTTTATGTTCATTTTATCCACCTTGCTCAGAGGAGGTGTTGCAAAGATGGGTGTGGTAGCTCAGTGGTTAGTGTGTGGGAATCTGATGGTTGTGGGTTCAAAATTCAGGTTCACTAAATTTAAATATGTGGGCCCTTATGAAAGGCCCATAACCCTCATCGTTTCAGAACTGCTGTCTCATGGCAGACCCTGCGCTCTGACACCAACCATTAAGTTGGGATATTTGTAAGTGTCTTGGATAAAAATGTCTGCAAAATTAGATAATGTTGAACATCAGGGTCCCAGAGCTGTGGTACTAAAACTCCAGCCTCCTGATCTGCAGCCAGACCCTTCTGAGATGCTGTAGTGTGAACGTCAGGCCAGCTGGGGGAGCTGTAACTTCGCAAGGAAAAGGGATGCATTGATAAAGCTTTACTTTACATTTGTTTAGAGTGATTTTACTCTAAATAAAACATTTAATTAGTTCTTGGAACTGTTAAAGAAAGTACCAAATTTTGTCCTGCACTAAAATTAATTAGGAGACTTTATTCTCTCTGCTAGTAAATTCAAAATGGATGTATAATTATATTATAATAATTCATTCATACATTATCTTCCGCTTTTTATCCTATAGTAGGGTCGCGGGGGTTCATCCATGGGAGAACGTCTCAGGCGCTGGGCAGATACACCCAGGACAGGCCGCCAATCTATCGCTGGGCACACACTCACTCACACAGACATGCTTTATATGGGGCAATTTGGAGAACTCAATTGACCTCGATCCATGTTTTTGGACTGTGGGAGGAAACCGGAGAACCCGGAGGAAACCCACGCGGACACGGGGAGAACATGGAAACTCCACCCAGATGGGGATTCGAGCCGGGAATCCCTAGTGCAGAGAGGAGAACATGCTAAACACTAAGCCACAGTGCCGCCTTATTATAATAATATTCATTGTTATCTACACCAGGGTGGCACGGTGGTTTAATGGTCAGTATGTTCGCCTCTCAGAGCTGGGGAACCTGGTTCGAATCCCGATCTGGGTGGAGTTCACATGGAAAAACCTTAGTGGCCCACATGACCTTAACCTAAAGGCAACCTGGAATTGTAGAACTACAAAGTCCATCTTTACAGAATGTGGAACTGAGAACATGGACAATAAATGGAGCAGAATGGAGACGTGTTCAAACTTTTGGCTGGAACTGTATGTAGATGTCCAGGTGCTTGTGTCTATGTAATGTACTTTATCGTGTGAGCGCTTCAAGTAAGATTGCTAGGGAAAGAATAAATAAAACACAAAACACAGCTTCTGAAACCACACAGGACACACACACACACACACACACACACACACACACAGACCAGGCCTGATTCAGAAAATCAAGCAGCACTCTTTAATGAAAACACATGACACTAGTTGCAGTCTTGCACATTTATGGCTCTAATTTATAGGAACTCATTTCCCATCATTATAATCCAAACCCACAGCAAAGGTTTAAACCACGTTCATGTAAAGAGATTTCCACAAGACGAGAAGTGGTCGGCACGCAGTCGGCCTTTTCAGAGACATGCATAGATCACGAGTTCACAAGAGAAAAGTAGCATTCCTAATCAAGAACACGATTTATTGAGCAGAAGTACAAAGAGATTACAGGAATCGTGTCACTAAACCATGGCACTTCAATGATTGTTCATATGGCATTTTCTATTTTCAGACACTGCAAGTCTTTTATATTCCAACTGGAAACAGAAACAGACTGCAGTCAGTGAACCTGATAAGCATCTAGTGATGCTTCTCATTTAAGTAGGTGTTTTTTTTATATACGTATATATCAGCATTATATTTCATTATAGACTAACAGTCACAATTAGAATGATGTGTTTTTAGAGCTCATGGCAGTGACGCTGTGCTTGTTTTTCTTAACGACACGAAACATAAAGCAAGAAAATCTGATCCAGAACTGTAAACAATGGTGTCTGTGCTGTTCCATATATTTACCAGTAGAGGGAAGCAGAGTCGCACCGTTAGGAGCCGGTTCACAGCGGAGGGCAGTGATGTTTGGTGACGTCGACAAGACGGTGGAGATGTCCACGGCGTGCTTTAGTTCCTGGAACCATGTCCATCATTTAAATCCGAACAGTGAGATGAGGCCTTAACCACCAACTAACCCCTGATCCCCCCACGCAAACGTAATGGGACATGGTGATTAAAACTTTGATTGCTTCAAGTAGAACGTGGACCTCAAGTTGTAGGTGGAACTTTTCTGGATCTCCTACTGAAATAGAGGCCATTTTGAAGTCACCACGTGCAGAACACCGTGCTATCCCATGATTCAAATGGAGCTGCATCATGTGACCAACAGAAAGCAAGAAATGTCAGAAAGTGAGGGGTTTACCAGTGAAAATAAAAATACAACCTCACAAATAAACTCAACAATCAGAATTATATCCAACATCGTTTGGATGTTTAATCAGTGGTGCTGCGATTTCCTATGTTAAGTGTTATTTGTACCAATAGGGACTTTTATTATAGGACCCAACCCACTGCTTTACTGGTTAAACTGTATTTACTAGTTCAATACTAGGACTAGGTGGCTTAGTTGTTTGGCACGTTCTCCTCTCAGCACTAGGGATTCCCGGTTCGAATCCCCAACTGGGTGGAGTTTTCATGTTCTCCCCGTGTCCGCGTGGGTTTCCTCCCACAGTCCAAAAACATGGATCAAGTCAATTGAGTTCTCCAAATTGCCCCATATAGAGTATGTCTGTGTGAGTGAGTGTGTGCCCAGTGATAGATTGGCGCCCTGTCCTGGGTGTATCTGCCCAGTGCCCGAGACGTTCTCCCCTGGATGGGCATGGGGAACCCCACCATGACCCTAATAGAGGATAAAGCGGGAGATGATGATTGAATGAAAGATGAATTTCATATGCGGCTCAAACCCCAACACAAAAGGCTTTATAATATTTAATAAATGGCTAAACGTGTACTGTAGTGGTGTGAACTTTTATGACAGTGATGTGTGTAATTTGGAGAACGTGTGGATACTACATATTAGTCTACTCAAAGGGTTAAACAGTATCACCAGAACAAAATGTCCAGCAACATTCTAGTGGAGATAGAACGCAGCTTTGGTCTTGCTCTCTGACATTCACATTAAAATATCAGATCTGATTGCATTAAATAGTTCCACTGATTTAAAAGAGTTCCAGGAACAAAAGCCCGCAGGGGAAATCAGACTAGCTGACACAGCATTGCATCTGAACTCTGTATTCAAGCAATAATGCAAAGAGAATGCGGGCGTACTCATCATTCAGGCGACGTGTTGGAGCTGGTTGGGTGGATAGTGAATTCTGTTTGGCATTTTATATAATCAACCAACAGCGATGGATCAGTTGCTGAATGTTAAGAAACTGGAGAGAAGCACAAGACATACACATCACAACAAACACAGATCAACATATTTGTCAGTTTGAGTGTTTGGTACCAGATGAAGCGCTTTCATTCCTGTAGTTAACTGAGCCACCTCGAAAAAACCCAGGCGCTTATGAAGGTCGTATAACTTTGTGGTTTTTCCTCCTTCTTTAAGGATGAACACAAAAATTAAAAGAATATTTTAAGTGTACATATACCAATATTTGTATTTTTACATCAGGGAGTCTAGTCATCTGATAAAACCCATTCGTTTAAGCCTGCTGTCTTAAAATAAAAAAATAAAAATCTTTTGGCAGTGCATCATAATATAGAAAGTTTTTTCTAAGTAACGGGTTTTCTGAATTTATTTCCAGAACAGTTGCTGGGCGTGTGGAGCAGAGTGTCTCCTGTCTCCCATATAAACAAGACTTTACGTAGATGGTGCAGACATATAAAAGACATAATGCACTGCAGGACATAATGGCACACAAGCGTCTCACAAGATACAGTCTACTGTAATGTACCTTCTTGCGCTAATCATAAGAACCCCAGCGTAACTGTAACTGTGTAATTCTGAGGACCATAAGGGAATATTTATGTTTACAGACAGTATATAAAAGTCCCCTAAAGGAGTCTTCTACTGTGGCAAAGTGTTGTCAACCTAAAGGTATGACTATGTACTTTCTTTTCTTGTTTTTGATGAAGGATTTTTAACCTCAGCGAAATATTAGAATAATAAAACATTTTTATAAGCTTGTAACTCAATTAAAATTGTCTTATCTTAAAATTATCTACAGATTTTAATCTGTATCCATCTCTATGTACACTGTACACAGAATGTACACTAATGTACACTAGTGTACATTCGGTCTGAATTTGTGTGTTTGCAAAATTTGTTGATGGTTAAGTTTGTGTGTTTCTGTTGTTGATGTGCGTTTATGCAAAATGTTGTGCATTGGGTAAATGTGTGTATGAAGGCGTGTGGATATGTAGGTGTATGAACAAGAAGGGCTTCTCGTTAGTTCAGACAAGGGCAGACTGATGAGGGGGCGAGAGAGCATCAGACCTACTTTCTGCACACCGGAGAGAGAGGAAATCTGCTCAGCTCAAACAAAATGAGACATGACTGTGAGCAGGAGGTTTGGCATATAGTGCAAATTCATACTCTATTAAGCACATTATAATGACTTCTTTGTTTAATTGGAGCCGACATACGAATTCATCCAAAAATTAATAAAATAAACAGTCCAGACTGACGACTGATAAAATAAAAAAGGTTTTTCCGTTTAGTATTAGGATCAGTCTTTACTAATTGTTGTGTCCTCAATGTAAATAAAAAGATTTTTTTTTCGAAATGACGAAATTCTGTGCTGTAAATGAGACAGATCTGCTAGTTGACTCCTCGAATGATGGAAGATGTGTCCGTTTCTAAGTTCTTCCATCTTTTTTTAATGCTACAAAGTGAGTCTGGGAGGCAGGTGTCAGAACTCCAGTCCTCAGGGTGAGGGATAAACCGAGAGAGAGAGAGAGACAAAGAATTCCTGCTTTCCTGCCTGTCTATCATCCATATGGATGACACCCTCAACAGGAGGACAGAACAGAACTGGTGACAGAAGTGGAGCAGCTCCACCGAATCTATTTGATGAGACCTAAAGATCCTTAAGTATTTGGATGGAAAACGTTCTTTTGTCAAAAATGTCATGTATCTGAATCGTATCCATGAAACCTAAATCATATAAACATTGCTTTTTGTTCTTGCAACGCTCTAAATAATTAACTACCCAGATGTCATACAGATGTGGCTGAATTATTCCACTGCTGGCCCCTGTGAGCCAGAGGTGGCCCTTATTTAAAAACACCTATATGAGCCACATGTCCCAAAACACAAGGCCATGTTTGGCAGATATACTGTGTGGTGGTGCTACATGTACGTGAGCCATAAGGGGCACAAATATATACAACACAATGGCATAGTGGTTAGCACCTCCGCCTCTCAGCGCATGGGGATCCAGGTTCGAATCCTGATCTGTGAAGAGTTTCCATGCTCCCTCTGTGTCCATGTGATTTTTCTCTTATTTCCAAAAACATAGATTTAAGGTGAATTAATTAAGGTGATCCAAATTTCCCCATCTGAGGGCGGCACGGTGGCTTAGTGGTCAGAACGTTCGCCTCCCAGCGCTAGGGATTCCCGGTTCGAATCCCCATCTGGGTGGAGTTTCCATGTTCTCCCCGTGTCTGCGTAAGTTTCCTCCGGGTTCTCCGGTTTCCTCCCACAGTCCAAAAACATGGAACAAGTTAATTGAATTCTCAAAATTGCCCCCTATAGAGTGTGTCTGTGTGAGTGAGTGTGTGCCCAGCGATGGATTGGCACCCTGTCCTGGGTCTATCTGCCCAGCGCCCGAGACGTTCTCCCCTGGATGGGCATGGGGAACCCCACCGTGACCCTAATAGAGGATAAGCGGGAGATAATGAATGAATGAATGAATAAATTTCCCTATCTATATATTGTGTGTGTGAGTGAGTCAGATTGCCCAGTGAGAGATTGGAACCCTATCCTGGGTGAGTCTACCCAGCGCCCAAAGTTCTCCCCTGGATGAGCATGGGTAGCCCTCTGTGAACCTAGTCCCTAGTATAAAATAAAAGCCAAATATTTGGCAGTGCTACCCACATGTGAACCACTCTTTAATGAGGCGGGGCCTTAATCAGCAACCTAGAGCGATTCGCCCAGGTGCCGTCCATCCTTGCTCTAAGTCGTCCAGATCTGGATCAGAATAATGCAGCTATCTGTATGAAGTCATGCCAAGTTATCAGATAAAACAGAAAATTATTTATTCATTCATTCATTATCTCCTGCTTTATCCTCTATTAGGGTCGCGGTGGGGTTCCCCATGCCCATCCAGGGAAGAACATTTCGGGCGCTGGGCAGATACACCCAGGACAGAGCGCCAATCCATCGTTCGGCATACACTCACTTACACAGACACACTCTATATGGGGCAATTTGGGGAATTCAATTGACTTGATCCATGTTTTTGGACTGTGGGAGGAAACCGGAGAACCCGGAGGAAACCCACGCGGACACGGGGAGAACATAGAAACTTCACCCAGATGGGGATTCGAACCGGGAATCCCTAGTGCTGAGAGGAGAACATGCTAAACACTAAGCCACCGTGCCACCCAAGAAAATTATTTATAAATATAACAACCAGCAGAGAAATCCAGTGTGATTAAGTGGCAGTACCGGTTTATACTGAGCTCATGATCAGATCTAAAACACTAAATCACTCTAACGCGGTATTTATGTGCAGTCTATGCAAAAGGGCCAGTTTGTATAATAAAGACCTTAAAAATAGCCTATTACTCATCCCACTGCAAACAAGACCCAGAGAGCCGGCTTGTTTCCTGACCGTGGTTTCATTAAGTTGTGATTCTCTAACAGTCTGACAGAGTGAACTCGATAGCTCAGTTAATACAGGAATCATTCATTTGTACCAAAGAGATAACCTACTGGTCAGTTAAGAGCCAGTTTGTGACCCTTAATGGAAGCAGATGATGGTATGTTCTAAGATTAAAATAACATTTCAGTTATGGAAACCAAAAACAACAGTTCACATACACTTTATTATCTACCCTTTCCCGTTGTGATTTCAGTTTTTTAAACCAACCGGATTTGTTTGCTGTAAGATTCAGAAATGTGGGAAACGTCAGTCGATGATAATTGAGAATGGTCTCCAGAGTTTAGTTTGAGTTGTGGGAGAGTTGCGGGCGGTGACGTATTCCATTCCACACATTAAATAAAATTCAAAGCTTTCAAAGTCTTGCATTAAATAGATCAATGTTACATGGTTCTTCATCAATCATCGTTTCAGAAGACAGGATGCTTAAGTGTCCTCACCTGCTGAATTTCCACTTTCTATCCCGGGGCTTTGTCTGGTTCTCCGAGGTGCGATGAGAACACGCAGAGCATCTCCTGCCACTCTGCCTTTCCATGAATGCTGCTCGTGAAGAGGATTTCCAGAACTTGGGGGTCATGTGACCGTAGAGGGTGTGATTTCACATCCCGGCTGAGCCTCACCATTTCTCCTTAACCCTACCTTCAAACACCGTGACAGAGTTTTTGAAAAATTTTTTTTTACGGATACGATCTAATGCTAACAGAAAGAGCTAAGAAGCTAAAATAATCGATCCGACCGAACGAGCGGACGAACGACACCGAGTCACAGGTCAGAGGGACAACATCGACTGTACCGACATGACACACAAGCTGATGATGTCATAAGGTCTGCGAACACCTGCGCAGGAATCAAAGTGATGGTCACACAAAGAGTGATTAGTCGATCTACAGTTATCACGATACTAATGACTCTTTGGTTTTTTTTTAATCCGTTCTCAACACCAAATATTTTGTAGATTTTGTAGATTCATCTAAAGCTAATTCAGAGGCACTACATCAGCGTCTACACACACACACACCTACCTTTTACATTCGCTCACAATATGGCTTTACACTCTTTCATATTTTGGGTTCTGGCTCTGCAAGTCTGCAATTATCCGCTAGGCGGTGCAAGACCAATACACCCGGGACAGGGCGCCAATCCATCGCTGAGCATGCACTCAGACACACACTATAAGGGCAGTTAAGATGGGGACAATTTAGAACAGCCAATTCACCTTGAACCATGTTTTTGGACTGTGGGCGGAAAGAGGAGAACCCAATGGACACCCACATGGACACAGGGAGAACATGGAAACTCCACCCAGATTGTGATTTAAACGTGAGGTGAATGTCCTAATTCATATTGTGTTGCTCAGAACACAATTTCATTCATTCATTCATTCATTATCTCCCGCTTTATCCTCTATTAGAATCGCGGTGGGGTTCCCCATGCCCATCCAGGGTAGAACGTCTCAGGCTCTGGGCAGAGAGACCCAGGACAGGGCGCCAATCCATCGCTGGGCACACACTCACTCTATATGGGGCAATTTTGAGAATTCAATTGACTTGATCCATGTTTTTGGACTGTGGGAGAAAACCGGAGAACCCGGAGGAAACCCATGCAGACAAGGGGAGAACATGGAAACTCCACCCAGATGGGGATTCGAACCGGGAATCCCTAGTGCTGAGAGGCGAACGTGCTAACCACTAAGCCACCGTGCCCCCCACACAATTTTATAATTAGTATAATTACCTGAACATAATAAAACATGGGCGGCACGGTGGCTTAGTGGTTTAGCACGTTCTCCTCTCAGCGCTAGAGATTCCCAGTTCGAATCCCAATCTGGGTGGAGTTTCCATGTTCAATTGAATTCTCCAAATTGCCCCATATAGAGTGTGTCTGTGTGAGTGAGTGTGTGCCCAGCGATGGATTGGCGCCCTGACTGGGTTTATCTGCCCAGCGCCCGAGATGTTCTCCCCTGGATGGGCATGGGGAACCCCACCGCAACCTAATATAGGATAAAGCGGTAGATAATGGATGGATCATAAAAAATCATCACCCACTTAATCCTCTATTCGGGTCGCAGCCCATAATCCTGCAACGTTCAACCACAATATCATTAGAAATAACATGACTATTACGTCTGCAACTCGTATGAATGATCAGTTCAACAGAACGTCTCGTCAACGTGTCAAATAGAATCTTCATGAGTTCTAAACTTCTAATCTAATCTAGTTAGTCTGGTTTAATTTACTCACAGCTAACCCTCTGTAACTGGTGGTGATGAGGTGTCGAGAACAGATGACTTTCGATCTGAATAACAACTTTTCCGAAAAACACCACTGATGACAAAAAGAGCAAGTGAAAATCAGCAACACAACACACACAAACTAAACATGTGAAATGGAATCCGTCTAGAGTCGAACACACACACACACACACACACGAGCTAGATGGGCGTCAAAGACTTTCATTTACATCCGTGGACTCCAGCCAGGGACCCCTCTCTTACTGAGACCCAGTCGGGGTGTGTGAACCGGGGTAATGGTGGGGGGGGGGGGTGAGGACTGGGCAGGAGAAGCAGACACTTTTGCACACTGGCCGCCAGGAATGAGTCAGAAGAAGCCGAGACGGGGGGTTCGCTGATGGCTCCACCGAACGCCCCGTCTCACAAGCTATCGGACGTGATCTGATGTTAACGCGCCTTGCGTTCTTAAAGCGGTCGGCTCGAAGTCACCAGGCGTCTCGCTGCCTCGTTCTCTCTGCCAAACAATCGGGTTTTTAATAAATTGTGAAATAATTTGCGTCGATGTCGTTAGAAATATAAAACCTTGATCCTACAATACAGCTTCCAGAGGAAAAGCCTCGAGGTGACGATGAAGAAGTCATGCCTATATTACATTATTATTCCAACACAAAGGCAAAGGCAGTCAACTAATTTCTGTCATTGCGCTCGGTGCCGATTCTGCCGTTGCCTGAGAAATTAAACTGCAAATCAATTTACATAATTAAATGGATGTGCGTGGTGAAGCTAAAGAGATAACCTCACATAAACACAACATGCCTGTGCATTCAAATTTTCATTAGCACATTACCATTAATTAAACACAAATGCTATACAACGGCATAATAAAAGAAATACAACGGGGTTTGGCGTCGCAGTATCATCGCCATTCCCTGAAATGTAAACACCAGAAGCTCAAATGCGATGAGCAAAGCTAGTATGTGCACGTCGCCGTTTCCCTGCATAGTGTGATTCGCTGTTAATAAATAAAGCTATAGTCCTACTCTGCAGATGTGCTCTGAAATGGCTTGAGCGCACAACTGGCTGTCAATCAACATATAGCAAGTATCTGACCTCAGATGGCTCTGTTGCCCAGGCAGCCTCCCCCCATGAAGGCGTCTGGGTTGTCAGCGCATGCCTAGGCCCTCTGGTGGAGAGGATATGTGAGGAGCCCACATAACGACCCCCCCCCACCGGCAGGGTCTAAACGTCGTACATCCACTAGTGGTGCAGCCAGTACCCAGGGCTTGGCTTCCTAACCAGACCCTGTGGTCCTGGCTGCATGTTAGCTTCGGCACTGTTGTACAACGCTTCGGAGAGCAATGCACTCACAGTGTTGCGGCCAGTGTGTTTGACCCAACTCACACAGCACCTGATCGCAGAGCTAATGGCTATGCTGCATTGCTGACTGTTTTTCCGTGTCATAGTTTGACCTTGTCTCGATCCCTTGTTTTGCCCGTAGAAGAGCATTGGCCTTAAAGACATATGGTGGGCTTTTTAATTAAACTAAATCCAAATGATTAGTGTATTCTAGTTTTTTTTTTGATTATCTTGAATTGTTTATAAATGTAATAAACTACAGCTCCAATTAACAGAGACGCATGTCACATATTTGTATGCGATTACAGCCTGTAGTCCATCTGTTGCCCCCTTTAACCCTGTTCTTCAACAGCTGAGACCACCAGAGAACCACTACACAGCAGGAGTTATTTGGGTGATGGATCATTGCAAGGACTACAGTGATTTTGACGTGGTGGTGCTGTTGTACTGGTACAAGTGAATGAGAGTTCAAAACATTGCGTCCACTCTATGAGATTCATCCATTAATTACCTTCCACTTGATCATGTGCCAGGGTCGTGGGGGGTTCCCCATGCCCATCCAGGGGAGAACGTATCGGGTGCTGGGTAGATACACCCAGGACAGGATGCCAATCCATCACTGGACACACACTCACTCCCATACTTTATATGGAGCGATTTGGAGAATTCAATCAACCTTAATCCATTTTTGTTTTTGGACTGTGGGAGGAAACCGGAGAACCCGGAGGAAACCCATGCGGACACAGGGAGAGCATGGAAACTCCACCCAGATTGGGATTCAAACCGGGAATCCCTAGTGCTGAGAGGAGAACATGCTGACCACTAAGCCACTGTGCCGCCACTCACAATCTATCATTCATTCATTATCTCCCGCTTATCCTCTATTAGGGTCGCGGTGGGGGTCCCCATGCCCATCCAGGGGAGAACGTCTCAGGCGCTGGGCAGATAGACCCAGGACAGGGCGCCAATCCATCGCTGGGCACACACTCACTCACACAGACACACTCTAAACGGGGCAATTTTGAGAATTCAATTGACTTGATCCATGTTTTTGGACTGTGGGAGGAAACCGGAGAACCCGGAGGAAACCCACGCAGACACGGGGAGAACATGGAAACTCCACCCAGATGGGGATTCGAACCCGGAATCCCTAGCGCTGAGAGGCGATGGTGCTAACCACTAAGCCACCGTGCCGCCACTTACAATCTAAAAAATTAAAATAAAACTGGGTGGAGGATCGCTGGGGGTCTCAACCACTAAAGAAACACATGGACCACAGGCCTCGCTGAAAGGAAACTTAAAACTAGACGGAATTAACGAACCCCAGATCATAACGATTCTTAAGATTTAAGACTCACTGGGTCGCCAAGCTTCTGAGCAGCAGCTACAATATAAACGAATAAATAGGCAGTGAGATCAAGATAAGCTTAATCGCATCAATCAGTCCCTAAAAAACATCTTCAAGTTTTATTTCTGCGAGTCAGCGCTGTGTGCTTATGTTGGGTGTTCATGCCTCCCCCATTGGGCCCCTGGCTGCGTTGTTTCATATCATTTTCATGTTAAACTTGCGAGTCCCTCCCGAGGTTGAGCTGGTGGCGGGCCCCTCAGTCTTCCTAAATGAGTACTCCACTGTGAAGTTGTTCTTGCGCTGGCCTCTTCCGCGGCTCCACACGAACAACAGCAGGAAACAGAAGAGTACTACCCCCAGGAAGGTGATGCAGCCCATGGCTGTGGACACCAGGATGGTGGTGAGGTCCAGCGTAAACTTAAGGAAGACGCGTGTGCTGTTCAGACCGGTGTCGTTGAAGTCTATGGAATATAGCGACCGGTTGGCAAACACTGCTGAGTCCAGTGGATGTCCTTTGACCGTCAGCGTGGCAAAATACGTGTCGTTGCCACCGGCATTGCTGGCAATACAGATGTACGTGCCGCTGTCCGTCACCTGGGCGTAGCGGATCTCCAGAGTTCCACCTGCCAAGACCGTCACCCTACTGTTGCTTTTGGAGCTAACCTTCCTCCTCTGCGGCGAGATCCACATGATGGCGGGTGTCGGCTCACCGTCAGCTCGGCACTGAAATGACACCAACTGGCCTTCGCGCACCGTCAGCTGCTGGAGCTTACGATTACGGATTTTTGGCTTCTGGCAGGTGAAGTAGTCAAACAGGGCCGAATCTGGAAAGCTGCTCAAAATGTTGCCCCGCACCTCTGCCGGAGCCGCGCACACCGGCATCTTTCCATCGAAATTTAAGGTACGTCTACGTTGCAGGATCCAAAGAAGGCGGCAGTCGCAGGACAGAGGGTTTCCGTCGACGCGCAAGGTCTCGAGGCTGTTGACGGAATGAAAGGACCCCTCCTCCAGGGTGACCAGCTCATTGTTGGACAGATTAAGCAGACGGATTTGCCTCAGACCCCCCAGAGCGTGAGACTCCACGGTCTGCAGGTTGGTGCTCACCATGTGCAGCTCTTTCAGCCTGACGAGATCCTTAAACGCCCAGGGTTCCAGTGCAGATATGGGGTTGTAGGAGAGGTTGAGGGAGGTTAGGTACGCAAGGTTGCGGAAAGAAGCAGACGGGACAGAGGTGACGTTGGTGTAGGTGATGGACAGTGAGGTCAAGTTTAGCCCTTGGAAGCTAAGGGGGGAAATGTAATCCAGGTATGGCCAATTATCGATCTCTAGTCCTCGCAGAGCAGACATCTTGCGGAAGTTTTGGTCCTCTAAAGTAGAGATGCTGAGGTGGCGGAGTCGCAGGGTGACCAGGTTATGCAGGTAGGACAGGGTTTGGCCGGAAATTGACGTCAGGTTGCATCGTTCTATAGTTAAGTCCTCCAAACTCAGCAAGCCTGAAAATGCCTTATGGGAAATGTAAACCAAGTCATTGTCACCAACCTGGAGATTGGAAAAAGAGTGCATTAAAGATAAATACGTGAATATTTACATTATATAACAACACACCAACCGATAATATACAACCATCCATCCATCTAACCTCAAGATGTTTGAGACTGTGCAGGTCCTGAAACGTATAATCCAGCAGGATTACAATCTTGTTCTCACTCAGGTCCAGCGTGGTGAGGTTGGTCAGACGGGCGAATGCGCCCATAGGCACCAGCTTCAACTGGTTCCCACGAAGGTGTAGGATGCGCAGGGTCTGCAGACTGGCGAAGGCATTGGGCTCCAGAGTCGTGATCAGGTTCTCGCTCAGGTCCACCTCCTCCAGCCGCGGGTAAGGAGCCAGGTCTCCTGGCGACACCGTGCGTATCCGGTTCCGGCTCAGGTCCAGCAGCCGTGTCTCGGTGGGAATGCCCTCGGGAACACCGGAGAGGCGCTTGCGCTGGCAGGACACAGAGCGCAGCTGAGCCACGCAGTCACAGCGGGGCGGGCAGCTCTGGCACACCAGGGCGAGGGCCAGCAGGGCCAGGCTCACACCCAGCCAGCCCAAGCCCCGTGCAGTCCCCATAAGCACCCCACCACCTCACTGAGGAGGGATCAGTCTACCATACACCTACAGAGACAACGACAACAAGAATACAGTCAGGAAACAGCGCAATATACGGTTTAGGAAGGATGACAATTAACAAAAGGCACGGTGGCTTAGTGGTTAGCATGTTCTCCTCTCAGCACTAGGGATTCCTGGTTCGAATCCCAATATGGGTGGAGTTTCCATGTTCTCCTTGTGTCTATGTGGGTTTCCTCTGGGTTCTCCGGTTTCCTCCCACAGTCTAAAAACATGGATCAAGGTCAATTGAATTCTCCAAATTGCCCCATATAGAGTGTGTGTGTGAGTGAGTGCCCAGCAATAGATTGGCGTCTGTCCTGGGTTTATCTACCCAGCGCCCGAAACGTTCTCCCCCTTCCAAGACCCTAGTAGAGGATAAAGCAGAAGTTAATGGATAGATGGAATATTTAAAAAAAAGTATTATTTTTGACTTTAAAATTGACCTTAAAAAATTTTTTAAAAAAATAATGACTTTGTTTTCATATTAATATCTTCAAAAAGTGAGTTTCCCTAACATTTTACATTCCAATGCTATATAAACAATATATACACTGAGCTTTTTATACTATACAACATATATACACTACACTACTGGCCACGTGTCCTGGTTTCTTCGTTAATGTTAATTTACGTGAGTTGGTCGCATTGCGGTGTTCAAATAGAACATCAGGCGGCACCAGGCTCTTGAAGGAAATGGAGATCCCACTTCATTCTTCTTGGTTCTGTCTTAATGAACCAATTGTGATGGCAACTAAATCCGCCTCTCCGCCGTTTTCCCTGTGTTAATATGAGTTTCCTCTGGGTTCTCCAGTTTCCTCCCACAGTCCAAAAACAGGTATTCAAGGTAAATTGGCTGCTATAAATTGCCCCATCTCAAGTGATTCTATATGGTATGTTTGTTTGTGTGTGCCCATTGATGGTTTGGCACCCTGCTCTGGGTGTAATGGCCCCGGCAATCGACTCATTTTCCCATGGATGGGCATAGGAACCCCCCCCCCCCCTTATACGACCCTAGTATAACATTAAGAGGCAAAAAAGGTCTGGACAGGTTGGGAGTCTATTGCAGAGCAGATACACAAACACATTCAATCAGTCCATTACTTTCAAGGACAATTCATCATCATTATTTCACCTATTAAAATGTTTTGAGGAGAAACCAGGGCTTACAGCAACAGGAGGAGACCATCTTCACAGAAAGCAGCATGAACACAGAACATTTTTCACTGTGGGGTAAAGGTACCCGCGGTGCCATCCTGCCGCCATTCTACTTTTAACAACACTCCAACCTCCTAACTTAATACTTAATGTTCTGCGTTTGCCTTTACGTTTTTAATGAACAAACCACCTGCTGATTTCCTCCTCGTGAGAGGATGAGCTGGTTGGTTCACACCTGCTTGCACCGAGCAACATTTCACTTCAAATAAATGAAAGTCAGTAGATAATCTGCGAGCTTCTGATTACATAAAAGCAGGAGGTACCAATTGCATCAGCGGATAACTGAATCAAGCTTAACATGAGACCTGAATGAGGCATTGTCCTTCACCCGTTTATAATGCCCACATCTCCGATCGAGCAGCGGTAGTCTAAAGAGAGAAAGCAGACGTAACATCAATGGCATGGACGAAAAAGAGCGTAACTCCTGCCTCAGTCTGACCAATGTCACATTCCCAGCACTTCCCATCAACAAGCTGCTGAATTCTACACAATAAATGCTGAATACGACAAAAGCTGTTCATGTTGACGCGAGTAAAAATCAGGCAAACTGAACAGTTCAAGGTTCATTCTATGACATTATACAAAACTCTCAATCCACAGGGTTTATTGAGTAATCACAGATAATGAACGAGCTCGAGCTGAAGTCGCGGTGAAGTCCGTTTCCAAAGGAATGTCAAATGTTCATGAAGTATGTGAGAATTATTCTTTCAGGGACTGAATGAGACGCAATGTGTGAGACCGGAAGATAAATAAAAATATTTTTCATAGTTCTTTTAGTTAACAGAGGGATACGGGTCTGGGTCATGGTGCGTGGGGATCCATTCGGAGGTTAAAGGCAATTATCATGACATTCGGAGCAAATAAAACCACTCTGAGTCGTTGACTTTGAGTTGGATGCTGGACCCACGGGGTCCCGTTTTTACCCACAGCTGTTTTGTTCTTAATACTTAGACGTTTTCAGGTAAATTAGACTCAATTTGAAAATTTTAAAGTTGAGACATTAAACCTTCTCATCTCATCTCATCTCATCTCATTATCTTCAGCTTAATCCTCTATTAGGTCGCATGCCCATCCAGGGGAGAAAGTTTGGGCAGATACACCCAGGACTGGGCAGCAATCCATGTAATTGGGGCCAATTCACCTTGAATTTATGTTTTTGGGCTATGGGATAGATCCAACTTGAACACGGGAAAAACAACAAGGTAAGGTAACTCAGTGGTCAGGGTGTTGGGCTATCAGAGGATTGTGGATTCAAATCCGAGTTCCACTGAAGTTACCAATGTGGGTCCTTGAGCAAGGTCCTTGACCCTCATTGCTCCAGGGATGTTGTGATGAACCCTGTGCTCACCTTGTAAGTCACTTTGGATAAAAGCATCCAATAAATGACCAAATGTAACCCAGATCGGGATTCAAACCTGGATCCCCAGTGCTGACATGCGGACGTGCCGGCCTCGACACCACTATGTTGCCCTATCAAGAAGATCCGACCTTTATAAACCAAGCAGCTACTTAACTGTTGGTCCTCGTTCTCTCCCTGACTTCACTGCTGCATCCACCCCTCCTCCACCGTCGAGCCTCTTCAGCAGACCCTGAACCAAGCAGATCACCTGAGGTCCAACCAACACAAGCAAACTCATGTAACTCCATCACTCAACAACTCCATCTCAGACTCTCTGGATCTGCTCCATTTTACCTCCGCTCTATTATCCAGCAGTACACCCTCGGCTTGTTCACTAAATGGTGGAATAATCTCCGTAATGCCGAGGCATTCAGCGGTTTTAAGAAGCACCTGAAGACACATCTCCTCCACAAGCACTCGCTGTGATTCCCTCATCTTTTATAACAAGAAAATCAGGCATTGAACCAGATCGGCGACTATGAAAACAGATTATCGAGTCAGATTTTATATCTACAAGGTGGAACAATGGGGAAGATATGTCTGAAGATGAGGTACATATAGATTCTAATGAATTACTTTAATTTGAGAATTTGTTGAAATTATTATTATTATTATTATTATTCATTTATTATCTTCCACTTTATTAGTTTATTATCTAGTAGGGTCGCGGTGGAGTTCCCCATGCCCATCCAGGGGACAACATTTCGGGCAGAAACACCCAGGACAGGGCGCCAATCTATCGCTGGGCACACACTCACTCACACAGACACACTCTATATGGGGCAATTTGGAGAACTTAATTGACTTGATCCATGTTTTTGGACTGTGGGGGAAAACCGAAGAACATGGAAACTCCACCCAGATGGGGATTCGAACCGGGAATCCCTAGTGCTGAGAGGAGAACATGCTAAAGCACTAAGCCACTGTGCCGCCATTATTATTATTATTATTATTATTATTATAATTATTATTATTATTATTATTATCTTAAATATTTTGTGGGCAGCACAATGGCATAGCAGTTAGGACATCCGACTGTCTGCATTGGGATTCCAGGTTCGAATCCCGATCAGGGTGGAGTTGCCATGTTCTCTCCATGAGGGTCTTGAATGTGAATGTGAATTGGTTGCTCTAAATTGCCCCTATATTGTATATTGTCTCTGTGTGAGTGAGTGTGTACCCAGTGATAAATTGGCATACTGTCCTGGGTGTATCTGCCCAGCGCCCCAAATGATCTCCCCTGGGTGGGCATGAGGAACCCTCTGATGATCCTACAGGATTAAAAGGAAGGTAGTGAGGTGAGATGGATGTATGGATCAGAACCATCCGACCTGGTTATCTGGATTCAGTTGGAACAAAAAGGCAATAAACCATGTAGTCGTTGTTTTTGGTTATTGGCACAAACTTAAAGGTTATGATACTTGGCACAGTTCCATCATGATTTGAGGCTCGTGGGGAGGCCTGCCAAGTCAGAGAGCTTCATGTAAATGCCAAATCCAACACTCTGTAGAGCCCTCGCTCGGTCTCGGGGCTTTGGAGTCAAATTCACTTGTATCACTACATTAAACTCAGTACATTCACCTTCTGCAGTTACAGAATTGGAAAGGTCATCTATTACTGAATGTCATGTTTAAAGGCACTACTTAGCCATCAGCGCAGAAGTAAAAAAAAAAAAAAAAAAAAAAAGTAAAAAAATAAATTCAACAAGTGACAGAAATCACATTTTTTTTCCCCCCCCCCCCCCCCCCCCCCCCCCCCCCCCCCCCCCCCCCCCCCCCCCCCCCCCCCCCCCCCCCCCCCCCCCCCCCCCCCCCCCCCCCCCCCCCCCCCGTTTCCGCCGGGTTCTCCAGTTTCCTCCCACAGTCCAAAAACATGGATCAAGTCAATTGATTTCTCCAAATTGCCCCATATAAAGTGTGTCTGTGTGAGTGAATGTGTGCCCAGCGATGGATTGGCACCCTGTCCTGGGTGTATCGAAACGTTCTCCCCTGGATGGGCATGGGGAACCCCCCCATGACCCTAATAGAGGATAAAGCGGAATATAATGGATGGATGGACTTACACACACTATATGGGACAATGCATGGTTTTGGACACTGACAGTGCCATCCATTTGCATTTTGCCGATTTTTTGACCCCCCCACCCCCATGACTGAGAAACATGTGATATTCATGTGATTAGTACTGTAGGATACTGAGAGACTGTTCAGTCAGGGTGGTGCTGACTGTTTCTCCCCTGCCATTAACTTTGAGTACTTTTTACATTACTTTTAACAAAACAAAACTTTTAGCAATGACTTTTCCTCCATCTTGACTTCATAAGTACGATATAGCTACAGCGGAGTGATACGTTGACCCCAAACTGTTGCCATGCAATCTCCACTGGGACCAATGAGAGGAGAGTGATAGCATCAAAATATATGGAAATGTATGAGTACAGACAGACAGACAGACAGACAGACAGACAGACAGAGCCATCCTGGTCCCAAAAGTAAACGAACAGAATGTGAACATCAGACATGTAGACATGCCATGGAGTCTAGACACGCATTCAAAATTCATTATGCAGGATCTTTTCGCCTCCCCAGGGAGGAAGTGCCCAGAACAAAAGTGAAATCTTGCTCTTACTCTTGTTATCGCTGCAATAAACGGGTTAAACGGATTGGCTTCATCTAATCACGGACCTTAAACACACCAGGGGCATCCGAGATTCAAGTCGTCACAGGTAATCCAATAATATTTTTCTCAGACTGTCGGCAAGGTAGCCGGCCTGCTCACACCCACATGCTAACGGACGCCACGCATATGCATGAGGACACAGACAGACACACTGCAGGCCAGGTTCCGACGTGAGGACGACCGGCGACGGATGAGCTCATTAGCTGAAAAAGCGCGGTACGCGAGCGGATCGGAGTTTGCGTCTGTGTTTTATGTGAATAAAGCCAATTTAGATTTAGTTTGTGATTAGTTTGCTTGTCAGATTTTGTGCCGACATAATTTGGCTGTGAAACGGAACCCATGGGCTGGAGATGGACTCATGTTTTTTGATGTGGTGGGAAAAAGAAGTTGTTAAAGCCATTATACAATCTGTTTGAAATCTGTTCCCGTTTCTATAAATAGAAACATCTACTGGCTTCTGTTCTGTTCTTTTATGTGCAGCGCCTGATCCAATTCCGCCGGAATCCAGACGATATCAACTGTATATTTTCTATTGCGGATTTAACGGCAAACACGCGTTAATGCGCATGCCTGCCAGTGTGTTGTGCAAAATCAACACAAGAGAACAAAGCGCAAGTGCTGCCTTAGACATTTCAAGTGGCAGAATGAGGACACAGCGAGTGTCTCAGCATCCGGCAATTGTTACACCAGCACTCTGTAAGGAATATTATATGTATAATCATATTACACAGTGTATCAATGATTTAAATTAGTTATGGTTGTGTGTTATTTTATATATATCATAGGAAAGGGCTGTAGTGGCACTCTGCTCTGCATCGACCCAAACAACACCTGTGATTTATTCACAATAATGCATGCCCACTCCTACCTTTTTCTGTTAAATTAAAATACGTTATAAATCCTCAGGGGGAATTACAGCAGTCACAGTTGTACAATTTACAGATTTCTTTTAATAAACTAAAAGAATTAACCATGAAATTTGCATAAAACTCACTCAGTTTTGTACATTTTTGAACGTACAATATAAAAACAACGTGCAATATACTGTCACAGGTGCCTGGGGCACCTGTCCCCCGTTACACGTACTTATTGTCTCAGTTGGGTGATTGGTTTGTTTTTGTGCACGTGGGTGGTTGTGTTTTTAAGTTCCGTATTCCCTCTCCCCCGTGCACGTCTTTGTATGGGTTTTATCCCGGCGTTAGTCCCGTTTGTGTTTCCCCCTTTTTGTTGGTGTCCCTACACCATTTTTTAATAATAAATCTTGTTTTGTTTTTATACCCGGTGTCTCGAACTCTCCATCCGCGTTTGAGGACAGTATGACGCTATACAGGTTGTATACCATGTTAGCGGTCACAGGTGTCTCGGCGTGCGCATTCTCTCCGCGCAGCCGCGCCCTGTGAATGTTTTCAGGCGCGAAGCGGCGTACGCAGTTTCCCCGCGTAACTGATCTCCCGTGAAGACGAACGGCTGCTAACATATACAAATACTTTCACTTAGTTTTGTACAGTTTTATACACTCTTGTAAATATTTTTTTTTCTCCAAATTTTGTGAATTGTAAATTATAGTTTTTAAATCTCCATGTTTGTGTAAATTTTAGTGTGTGACACCAAAAAGTATGGCACCATTACAAAGTATGGCAGCGACTTACAAATGAGAACACCACAAGACAGAAGCCATGGAGAAAACCAACTAAACTGTAAATTCATCAATTTATACCTGGTATAATGACAATAAAGATATTCTGATTCTGATTCGGGCGGCACGGTGGCTTAGTGTTTAGCACCTTCGCCTCTCAGCGCTAGGGATTCCCTGTTCGAATCCCCATCTGGGTGGAGTTTCCATGTTCTCCCCGTGTCTGCGTGGGTTTCCTTCGCGTTCTCCGGTTTCCTCCCACAGTCCAAAAATATGGATCAAGTCAATTTAATTCTCCAAATTGCCCCATATAGAGTTTGTCTGTGTGAGTGAGTGTGTGTGCCCAGCGATTGATTAGCGCCCTTTCCTGGGTCTATCTGCCCAGCGCCTGAGACGTTCTCCCCTGGATGGGCATGAGGAACCCCACCGCGACCCTAATAGAGGATAAGCGGTAGATAATGAATGAATGAATGATTCTGAACTTGGACACTCCACCCAGATCAGGATTCAAACCCGGATCTCCAGCACTGAGAGGCTCTACACCACCGAGTCCAGAGTGAATAACATCCATCCATCCCATTCTATTGAACTTAATCCTTTTCTAGGGTGGGGGGATGGTTCATCATGTCCATACAGGGCTGAACGTTTCGGTCGCTGGGCAGATACAACAGGAGCAGGACACCAATCCATTGATCACACAGATGCACATACTATATAGAGGCGATTCACCGTGAGGTCACGTGTTTGGACTGTGGGAGGAAACCGGGTTCGGTCCTTTGGTTTTGTCCTCTTTGTCCAGGCTTGTACTTTTAAAACCAGGTCAGGTACTTGTGGACTTTCATCAGCCACGTTTTATTCTGCAGGTTCTGATAATCAGTTGCTGACCATGTGCCCATCCACAGAGGAAGTGCAGGGCTCTGAGCTCGTTCTCCTGCGCTGTGATTTATGCTGTGGGTTTAGGATCATCACACAGGTCAATACACTGCCATCTTACTACACACTCCTCTGCACACACTGCGCTCAGCGCACACTCTGCCCTCAATTTCAAGGACGAGGAAGGAAAAAGGAGTGGTTAGGGAATCATTCCATCACTCACACCAGAAATGGACCAAGGAGCATGTGACGCCAAGGGAAGTATATAAAGAAGTAAAGAAATGGGTCTGCCAACAGCAGAATGTAACAAATCACAACATACAAACACCATTTCTGAAAAGTAGGGTGTTCTGTAAAACACAAGAAAACATGAAACTATTCATTTATTCATTATCTCCTGCTTTATCCTCTATTAGGGTCACCATGGGGGTTCCCCATGCCCATCCAGGGAAGAACGTCACGGGCGCTGGGCAGATACACCCAGGACAGGGCGCCAATCCATCGCTGGGCACACACTCACTCACACAGACAGACACACTCTATATGGGGCAATTTTGAGAACTCAATTGACTTGATCCATGTTTTTGGACTGTGGGAGGAAACCAGAGAACCCTGAGGAAACCCAGTCGGACACGGGGAGAACATGGAAACTCCACCCAGGTGGGGATTCGAACCGGGAATCCCTAATGCTGAGAGGAGAACGTGCTAAACCACTTAGCCACCGTGCCGCCAACATGAAACTAGAATTTGTTAATATTATTAATTTACTTTAATTTAACTGTACAAGGTAGAGATAAATGTACAAGGTAAAGGCAGCACGGTGGTTAGTGGTTGGCATGTTCTCCTCTCAGCGCTAGAGGATTCCCGGTTTGAATTCTAGTCTAGGTGGAGTTTCCATGTTCTCCCCGTGTCCCTGTGGGTTTACTCCGGGTTCTCCGGTTTCCTCCCACAGTCCAAAAACATGGATCAAGTCAATTGAGTTCTCCAAATTGCCCCATATAGAGTGTGTTTGTGTGAGTAAGGGTGCCCAGCGATGGATTGGCGCCCTGTCCTGGGTGTTTCTCCAAAGTGCCTGAAACGTTCTCCCCGGGATGGGCATGGGGAATTCCCCCTGCGAGCCTAATAGAGGATAAAGCGAAGGATAATAGATGGATGTACAAGGTAAATTCAGGAGGGCCAAACTGAGATAGGCAAAGAGCTAGGTGTGAACCCAGGGATGTTAAATTAGCATTTTCTATGTGCTACTAACCGAAAAACAAACCAAAACACAACTTTCCGAGGTAAGGTCCAGGTTAAAGGGCCCTCCAAGGTTCGGATTGTGTTTAATGTGCTGTAGTGAGAGTGACCTGTGCTTGGTTATCTTCCATTTAATCTTCTTCGCATTACTGGGGCTGACAGATACACCCATGACAGGGCTCAAATCCATCGCTAGGCACACTCACTCAAACTAAATAGAGACAATAATACAGTAGATAGGGGCAATTTAGAGCAGCCAATTCATTTTAAATCCAAGTGTTTGGACGATTGGAAGAAACCAAGAGGAAACCCATGCAGCCGCGGGGAGAACATGGAAACGCCACCCAGATTGGAATTCGAACCTGGATCGCCAGCACTGAGAGGTGAACGTGCTGACCTCTACTGGTTAGAAGATATCAACTGTAACCGTTTCAGCCGGTTGAATGGTGACTGTATCTAAGAGTCAGACTGCTTACAGGGGATACAGAGATGTCGTTTCCCAAAGTAGACCTGGCTTCTTGCATTTGCATTTATTACACAGTGTGACAAGCACTACTCTGAAAGCGCCCGGGCAACTGTCCATGCCTGGCTGGAGCCGGCAGCGCTCCATAGATTAGCAGGAAAAGCCCAGTGTGACTGATGAAGAGCTAAATAACCCCACTCGTCTAAAGCAGGGCCAAATCACACGAAGCAAGTGTGGGAAATATGATGGCGGGGGAATTTCACTGAGAGAGTCAAGTGTCTGGCAGTTAGAACACCACCCTTTCAACTGGCAGAGCTTTGTCTTAATATCTCAGGTTTACTGCATGTTCTGTTAGCTGCAGTACAGAAGGACATCGTAAATGGCCCCAGCGCTGGAGGTAACAAGCACCTTGTGGAAACATTAACTAAATGGATATGAACTTGTTTTAAAGCAAACTCCAGGAGATGACCACTCAGCAGTTCGGGTTGCCAGATAAGTGGACATGGGTGCACGCTGCAGACATTACTCAAGGAGTCTCGTCTGCTGCCGCCGTGCAGAGTGTTTCTGTTACAGTCTCCTATTTTATGGATGGACAATAAATGGGAAGACTTGTAGGTGGTTCTTTTGTTAATGAGGGTTATAATTAAGCATCACAGCTCTTCTGCGTGATGTATTCTACCTCTCCATTTTAAGTACTGTAAACGATCCACACAACTATACTTCCTTTCAATGGCTAAGTAACAACAGTAATATATATATATATATATATATATATATATATATATATATATATATATATATATATATATATATATAATGACTATATTACTGTTATTATATATATTAAGTTGGTATTTTGGTATTTTTGACCCTTACTAACATGCCTACTGATGCAGATGTTTTTGGGATGTTTATACACTATATACAAAATAAATTAAGAAAACAAAAAGGCACAAAGGGGGAACCTTGCATTGACCAACCATTCAGTTGCACTGGGAGAAACCGCCAAGTGGCAACAGTAAATGCCCTACATGCAGCAGGGGGCATGGTCAGGGAATCAAACACCAAAGAAGCGGCCAGACTTTTATGTGTATAATATTTTATGCCATTTTTTTTTACAATAAAAAGCAAAAAAAATGTGCTCATCTCATTATCTTCTGCTTAATACTATACTAGGGTAGAGAAGGTGGTTCATCCAGGGGATGCCATCTGTTTTGGGCGCTGGGCAGATACACCCAGGACTGGGTGCCAATCCATTGCTGGGTACAGACTCATTGGTATAGACAAACACGTTAGATTTAGGGCAGCCAATTCACCTTGAGTCCATGATTTCGGACTGTGGAGGAAACAGGGAGAACATAACATGGAAACTCCACCCAGATCGGGATTCAAACGCTGAGAGGTGGACATACTGATGTCCCCACAACACATGAAAGACTCATAAAGAACTCTTTCAGAATCCAGAGACAGTGATTTAGACTGTAACATATCTGTGGAGTAAAGCATTACCTGACTTAATTATATGTCAGTCAGTACATGAGGTCTGTATAATAAACCAGACCCATTCACATGGCTTACACGGCGTTTATTAACGACTCTCTATAAATTACAGCATGTGGCTTATGGAAATTCACGCCATTTACACAGCCAAAGTGCAATGGTTTACATAATCAGAGCTCTTAAAAGGAAAGTCTGAGGTTCCTGCAGTGACGTAAGCACAACTTTAACAATACGCTGCTGAAAGATGTTACGTGCTGACACCAGCGACTTACATTACCGTGACATGTGTGAAAATCTGTGAGTGAATCTGCGATGGTATTCTGTTTTAACAGAGCAGTGCATGTGAGCATCCTGATCGGACAGAAATCCTTACAACTGGTGATCAATACATGTGAAATACGGTCGCAAAGTGCAGAATGTCGGGCCGCGTGGCCGCTTGCCAGTGGAGGCATAACACAATAAAATGCCGCTGCTTGTTAAGATGCACTGTGCGCATTTCCATGCGCTTCTTCTTGCTCCTTACCAACTGCTGTTCTCAGAAATGACTCTCAGAAATGACTGCTCTCACAACAACGCGGACTGAAAGCTGCAAAAAAAGATGACACTTTGAAAATAACCCAGCTCAGTGGGATAATCACGCAGGCTTCTATTACGCCGTTCCAAGAACCATTCGTAGGGGAGTGAAAGGTATTTATTTTTAGAAATACCAACAGGGCGGCACGGTGGCTTAGTGGTTAGCACGTTTGCCTCTCAGTGCTAGGGATTCCCGGTTCGAATCCCCATCTGGGTGGAGTTTCCATGTTCTCCCCGTGTCTGCGTGGGTTTCCTCCGGGTTCTCCGGTTTCCTCCCACAGTCCAAAAACATGGATCAAGTTAATTGAATTCTCAAAATTGCCCTGTTTAGAGTGTGTCTGTGTGAGTGAGTGTGTGCCCAGCGATGGATTGGCGCCCTGTCCTGGGTCTATCTGCCCAGCTCCCGAGACGTTCTCCCCTGGATGGGCATGGGGAACCCCACCGCGACCCTAATAGAGGATAAGCGGGAGATAATGAATGAATGAATGAAAAATACCAACAGTGTGTCTGAGAATACAGTACATGGAACAACCCAGAAAGCCTACACACGTGGGCCACCTCTGGATGGAATATGGCACTGCTGGTCCACGGTCAGCCAAAAAACAGTTAATATGGCCCACATGTTCCAAAAACACACCTGGTCCACATTTGGCAGGCATTTAATATGTTAGTCATAAGTGGCCAGATAACACAGCACTCCTTCAGGGGTCTAGTGCAGTCCACACCCCACTGGGTCAAGATGTTTATATGTTTATATATATATATATATATATATATATATATATATATATATATATATTATTCATTCATTCATTCATTCTCTCCCGCTTTATCCTCTATTAGGGTCGCGTGGGGGTTCCCCATGCCCATCCAGGGGAGAACGTTTCGGGCGCTGGGCAGATATACCCATGACAGGGCGCCAATCCATTGCTGGGCACACACTTACTCACACACACACACACACACACTCTATAAGGGGCGATTTGGAGAAATCAATTGACCTTGATCCATGTTTTTGGACTGTGGGAGGAAACCGGAGAACGCGGAGGAAACCCACGCGGACACGGGGAGAACATGGAAACTCCACCCAGATGGGGATTCGAACCGGGAATCCCTAGTGCTGAGAGGCAAACGTGCTAACCACTAAGCCACTATATATACATACATATATATATATATATATATATATATATATATATATATATATATATATATATAAAATATTCATATATAAAATGTGTGGTGTAGTGGTCAGCTCATCTGCCTGTCCGTGTATGTTTGGGTGCTCCAGTTTCTTACCCCAGTCCAAAACATGGATTCAAGGTAAACTGGATACTCTAAATTGCCCTATGGTATGTGTTTGTGTGCCCAATGATAGATATGCGTCCTGTTCGGGGTGTGTCCTTCATGCGCCTAAAAAGTTTACCCCTGTATGGACATGATAAACCCCTGCAACACTAGTAGAGGATTAAATAGAAGAAAAAGAATATATTAATGTATGGAATATAAAAACACACACCCACCCACCCACACACACCGGTCTTGATGGAGGTGTTTGAAAAGTGAGAGGGGGAAAAGGGAATTAGAGCATCTGAGTCATTTTCTGAACAAACAAAACACATTAACAATAGTTGACTGGAGCAAAGCAATAGCTGTCAGGGCAGGCTGACTCAGGACGGGCCGTCCTGATGTGAAATCAGCTGGGGCTCAATAGGATATAGAGCATGATTACCCGAGTCTCTTGGAGTTATAAATGTGACAGGTTAGAGGGCTAACAGCATGAACAGCATGTCTCTCTGGGGAATTAGTCTGGAACGTGGCCCGAATGTTCACCCTCTGCTCATAAGAGTCCTGGTGCATGGCATCAGACAGGAGATGAGTCTGTTAAGAACCGTGAGAGGACTGTAAATGTGCGTCCCGGCAGCGGCGTGAAGGACGGAACGAATGCTCAGGTGTGCTGCGTTTTGCTGTTTAGTTGGGTTTTAGTGGTTTAGTGAGCTTTGTTAAAGAGCGCTCGCGGTTACATTGTTTTTGGAGGCGATCTGTAGAAACCCTATAACCACTTTAACACCCCTCACTTCTGAACACCCTGTTTACCACAGAGGGTCATTATACAATAGATTAGTGCTTATAAAGGATCGTGGTGAATTGGAATTCTGCCTCTGAATGCAGCTGAGTGGGGCTTTAATGCACTACAGAGGAACCACAGCGGGCTTCGCTTTATTAGTCATTATCATACGTGCCCTTATTGACTCATCCTTCGCCGAAGAGGATCTGCATTAACTTCTCACAAACAATTACGGAACTTAATCAGCTCATCAACTTTGTTAGAGGTTTTATTTGGTCATTTAGGGCACGAAGAGGCTGCATTACAAACGCCGTGTGGAGCAAATGGACCGCGTCTGTGGGACATTAATATGCAAAACCTAATTGTTTCAACCTAAGCACTTCTCCCATGAGATTATTATTTGATGTTTTTCGAAACACTTTTCCTTCACTCGTCCTTTACCCGTTTTAATGCACACCATTCCGCATCTATAAATAATAAAGAATGCATTAAAAAACGGTCTTAAATCAGTAAATAACTATCATAAATCATTTGATTCAGAACTCTGCAGCTCGCCTTGTGTTCAACCAACCCCTTCATTGGCTTTTAAAGTTTAAAATCTATTTCGCATGCTGTGCTCACACATTTAACCCATCCATGCAGTGACACACACACTGAGGGAAGTGAACACGAATCCGGAGCATTGGTCAGCCCTGTAAGCAGCACCCAGCAAACAATTGGGGCTAGGTGCCTTACCCAAGGACAGCCATAATACAAGTTGGGACCGGGAATTGAACTGGGGACCTTAAGGTCGCAAGGCTGGTTACTTAACAAATTAAGCTCTACAAATTACTATTGGATTTAAGTGAGTTTAAATACAGAACGGAGGGCTGCACGGTGGCTTATTGATTTAGCATGTTCGCCTCTCAGCACTAGGGATTCCCGGTTCGAATCCCCATCTGGGTGGAGTTTCCATGTTCTCCCCGTGTTTGCGTGGGTTTCCTCCTGGTTCTCCGGTTTCCTCCCACAGTTCAAAAACATGGATCAAGTCAATTGAGTTCTCCAAATTGCCCCATATAGAGTGTGTGTTTGTGTGAGTGAGTGTGTGCCCAGTGATAGATTGGCGTCCTGTCCTGGGTGTATCTTCCCGACGCCCGAAACGCTCTCCCCTGCATGGGCATGGGCATAGGGAAACCCCCCCCCCGCGACCCTAATATAGGATAAAGTGGAAGATAATGAATGAATGCATGAATAAATATTGATCAAACACATGATTAAAGTAACATTTGTGGCATAAACACAGACCATATAAAGGTTTAGATGGCTACCAACGATTTAAAGCCTTTTTTTATTAAAAAAAACGATCAACTTGGAAGCTTGGAGGACGTCTTTTTTATTTCTCCACATTAACGCTGGCGACACTAATGCTGACTGAACCCCGTCTCTGCATGTATGCTGGGATTAAGAATGCAAACTCATTTAACATTTGGAGTGCACAGTCTAAACTATGACTACAAATCCCTTTGTACCCATCAGCCCACTTGAAAACGTCCAGCTCAGTTGGGAAGGTGAAAAACGTGAAATTTACGGCGACTGTGCGCGTGTTTTTAAACCCCGAAGCAGCACTACTGTGAGCTATAGTTTGTAGGCACACTTTATTTCTTCCTCTGCATGGTTTCCTTAGCCTGCAAGTGTGGAGATAAAGGTTTGGCTAATTTTATTCATTATGCAGTCACTTTTATAGGATTAAATATCCACATCTGTGGCTAATAAGTAGGCACATATATAGAGACGTGATTAATAGAGCTTAAGCAAGAGGACTAGAGGTAGCTGCTCGCACAGGGCAATGAAAAGAACCAATTTATCTTCTACATGTCATGGCAAAATCCTTCACGCAAAAACAGTGAGCTACCAAATACACCGACAGACCAAGAGATGATTACTGCAGCTTTCTGCAGAAAGCAATGTCCTCCTGCTTCGTATTCAAAGATAAAAAACATTATTAAAATGTAACTTGTATCTAAGGTAGTGTTTAATAGCTTAATAGTTTGTTAAATTGTAACATTATATTGTTTCAAACACATCTAAAACTGGATTCATCCAATAGCTGGGTTTCCTAACAATATCCAAACACTTTCATGGCTTTGTGATTTTTAACCTTAAGAAACCACCCGGACACGGGGAGACCATGGAAATACCGGGTTCGGGATTCGAACCTGGATCCCCAGCACTGAGAGGCGGACGTGCTAACCACTAAGCTACCAAGCCACCCACATCACATTATCTTCCACTTAATCTTCTGCCTGGGTCGCAGGGGGGTCCCATGCAGGGACACACTCCCTCACACAATACACAATATATAGGGGCAATATTTGGAGCAGCCAATTCACCTTGAATCCATGTTTTTGGACTGTGGGAGGAAACCAGAGAACCTAGAAAAAACGTGGTAACTCCACCCAGATCAAGATTCGAACCTGGATCTTAAGCGCTGAGAGGTGGACATACCAACCTCTACACCACCGTACCCTTGAATAGGGGTAGATTTTCCATCAGTCTGTCCTGCAGGGGTTACAAAATACAAGTGAACACTGCATGGACAGGTCTGACTGACCCACGGACACAAAGGACATAACCCCACACGGGGGGTTAACTCAGTGGTCTGTCTCAGATACCACGAATGCCACATACCCCACGCCAGTCACGCATAGCACTGGTGTATATCTTTGTATCTTTGGTGTATATAATGTTTGTAGTTTCGGCAGAGAACATTTTCATTTCTTCATTCCGAACATTAAGTGTTTTGGAGTGTTTTTATAAGATATAAATTTATTTACCACTCTTTATAATCTTAGCATCATAGACTTTGTTTTAAAGAGACCCTCAAGCAAGCTGTGTATGTGAAAGAACACACAAGCATCTTATTTACCCATCCATCCATTATCTTCTGCTTTATCCTCTATTAGGGTCGGGGTGGGGGTGGGGGGGGGTTCCCCATGCTCATCCAGGGGAGAACGTTTTGGGCACTGGGCAGAAACACCCAGGACAGGGGGGCAATCTATCACTGGACACACACTCACTCACACAAACACACTCTATATGGGGCAATTTGGAGAATTCAATTGACCTTCATCCATGTTTTTGGACTGTGGGAGGAAACCGGATAACCCGGAGGAAACCCACACGGACACGGGGAGAACATGGAAACTCCACCTAGTGCGGAGAGGCGAACGTGCTAAACCACTGAGCCACCCTGCATCTTATTTAAAATGACAAAATCCAATTCGGACATTATGCCTTTGTACTACGAAATAATATGAAAATAATTTCAACAAAAAACTGTAAATAAACCCAAATTAAACTGCAGATCACTTTTAAAATATAGACATCATGTCTGCAATTCTGGATATAAAATGTTAATTATTTACTATCTGCTTTTTGCAAAATATTTAATGCATTATACTGATATGCATGTAATCAAAATCACAATATAATCTAATAATAATTATACCAGCCCCACCCACCATGGCTTTCCGTGTCTGTGATAATGCTGTATCAAACGAAGTGGGCTCCTTCAGATCTGCCTATGACAGATGGCACTACCATCTCCATCCAATTATAACAGCATTGCTGGGGCTGGCCACTTTTCAATCTCCTTCCACGACTGGTGGCCAGAACAATCTCAGTCTGCTGTGACAGCGTCCAAAATGCTATTTCCAGAAGGAGGCTTTGATTGTCAATCGAATGGCTGACAGATGATGTCGGCATGATGGCCTTTAAGTGAATTTCGTTCGAGGTCGTGGGGTAAAGCAGAGCCCACCTGCAACCCGAGTGAAGGCTTAAACCTTAAAATAGTTTAGTGCACTTCACAAGTTCATCTTAACTTTAGCAAAGTACACACTTTTTCTAGTCTCTAATTTGCACAATAGTGTGTTTATATTACAGGGCAGATACTAATGACGTATTCATCTATCAAATGATCTACTAAATTAAAGCAGCATACATTTAATCTCATTATCTTCAGCTTAATTATCATCATCTTTACACTTATACACAGTTTCTTTTACACTTATACACATAGTTTCTGCTATATTTTACATTGCATATGGTGCTATATTTATATTTATATAATTGTACATATTTTTACATTTTATAAATATATTTATGTATTAGGCGGCACGGTGGCTTAGTGGTTTAGCACGTTCGCCTCTCAGCACTAGGGATTCCCGGTTCGAATCCCCATCTGGGTGGAGTTTTCATGTTCTCCCCGTGTCTGCGTGGGTTTCCTCCGGGTTCTCCGGTTTCCTCCCACAGTCCAAAAACATGGATCAAGTTAATTGAATTCTCAAAAAAAATTGCCCCCTATAGAGTGTGTCTGTGTGAGTGAGTGTGTGCCCAGCAATGGATTGGCGCCCTTTCCTGGGTCTATCTGCCCAGCGGCCGAGACGTTCTCCCCTGGATGGGCATGGGGAACCCCACCGCGACCCTAATAGAGGATAAGCGGGAGATAATGAATGAATGAATGAATGAATGAATATTTATGTATTATATTTATAATTGTATAGTCTTTATTATATTAATAGTTGTATATTGTATATTCTATATATTTAAAGTTGTATATTATATATTATATTTTACAGATCAATAAATTATTCATAATTTATTTGATATCTTATTTTCTTTAATAGAACAGGGTAAACGGGGTCTGTGAGCCATAATTTCATCAATCAACAAAGCCGTCTTTCTCCACCGTTCGTCCCTACATACTTTTGGACTGTGGAAGGAAACCCGAAAAAAACCCCACGCGAACACAGGGAGAACATGTAAATTTCACCCAGATTCGAACCTGGAACCACTGTTTCCTCTAAAAACCACTTTACTTTGTTAAAATGGACAATCGGTTATGTGCACAATCTAATAACAATATTATAATAAATAACATTCATTCATTCATTATCTTACGCTTTGTCCTCTATTAGGGTCGCGGTGGGGTTCCCCATGCCCATCCAGGGGAGAATGTTTTGGGTGCTGGGCAGATACACTCAGGACAGGGCACCAATCTATCGCTGCGCACACACTCACTCACACAGACACACTCTATATGGGGCAATTTGGAGAACTCAATTGACTTGATCCATGTTTTTGAACCGTGGGAGGAAACCGGAGAACCAGGAGGAAACCCACGCAGACACGGGGAGAACATGGAAACTCCACCCAGATGGGGATTCGAACTGATGCTGAGAGGCGAACGTGCTGACCACTAAGCCACCGTGCCGCCCATAAATAACATAAATAATATAATATTATAATAAATAATACATTAGTGTCCTACACTGCTAATTCTGCCTGTGCATTTAAGGAGGGTGAGTCCCCAACAGGGGCTTGGTCCTCACAAGGTTTCTTCTTTCTTTCAAAACAAAACAAATACTAGGGCATGTTGCCATTGTCCCTTTGTTTGGTTCTTTGGGGCTCTGGTTTAGAACACTGTTAAGCTACTTTGAGACGACGTACCTCTTGTAAAATGCACTGAATAAATAAATACACCTGACCTTATGAATTAATGGATCTTTATCTTGGTCTTTTAGCTTATTCCGGTCAAGGTATGTTCATTTTAATTCGGACATTCTCCTGCCATTAAGGGGATGTTACTACAAAGACTTGCACCAGCTGTGATGTCACACTCACACTCTCTGTTCTAGACTGTGTAAAGGCCCAACGCAACACATTGCCTTCATTACATTAGGCCATCGGCTCTGACCTTGATGCAATCAATCAATTTTTATTCACACTCTGTTCAGAAGCCACTTTAACACGGCATTAGAATACTAAATCAACACAAACAACAACAAAACTATATAAAAAAGACTCTATAAAGTATTTTAATAGACTTGAATGAAGCCACAGTGGCTCCAAGGCAAATTTATACCCCATTTAACTAATCAACTCAATCAAAAGAGTTTCTGCAGCACGTTTACGTGCACAACTGATGGCAGAACGGTGGAAAGTTAAGTTGACATGCGGCAGTCGGTTAATGGATTGTTTAATCACGACAAGTATGTTAATTACATTTTCCTATAGCACTTTGGTTAATGCATCGTTAAAATTGGAAGCAGTTAAAGTGATATATTCCTGTGTAATTAACGATCCCATCACTCATTACACACACTGTATGTTTCTGCACAGTAACAGAGGTGGACATGTTCTTATTTGGTCATTTTGCAGGGACTTTTATCCAAAACGACTTCATCCCTGGAGCAAAGAGGGTTAAGGGCCTCAGGGGCCAACTTCAGTACACATGCTATATATAAATAAAAAAAGGAAACACTGATTGATTGATGTTGAAAATGATATGAATGTAATATGATTCTGGCTAAACATCACCTATACGCAGTTTATTCTGTGTCTGGTATTCTGTGAGTCTTGCAGCAGGGCAAGCAAACCAACCAATTGCCCGGGGCCCCAAGCGGGCCTGGGGCTCCCAGACAATGAGGGCCGGATCAGTATGCACCCTTTTGACTTTTGATTCTTTTATTTATTTTGTTTGAGGTGTGCATGCTCTCTGAACTACACATCTGTGGGTCCCCAAATCAAGAGCAGCGCCACCTGAAGTATTGTTTGTGTTGTAGCGGTTGCACATCCAAGTTATAGTTAAGGCAATAAGGCATGAAACGGCGTGCATTATCGTGAACAAATCACAGGAATAAAGGACAAATTGGAGAACAGTTACAATCTGTGATTTACTCACAATAACACACAACCTCAAGCGCTTTATTAAATTTATAACATGGTTACAAACACACTGTAATTAAAAAAACAGGTTTGATTAATAGATGTGTTAAAAAAAAAACAAAATTGTTAATAATCTGGTCTTCCGCAACGTAATATAGTCTGGTTTCTAAAATAAATGTTGAGTTGCTGAGTAAAAGGATATCGGTTTCTCCAACAATCAAAAATTGCCATCTAGTGGCCAAGCTACAAAACGCAATTTATACACAAAAGCAGCCACAACGGGTTTAATACTCATTGGGAATCGGCCCGCTGTTCATATTAATCTGTATTATATGATTTAATATAATATTTTTTGATCATGCATCGGCCCATGAGGGATTTTATTACTTTTATTTGGTCATTTTGTCTCTTGTTTTCCGTCTGTTGCGTGTCGGTCCGCCACGTCCTCATTTGCCGCCATGCCGTGCCTCACGCCTTAGCAACGGCATGTTTACTGTTTAAAGCCTCTGGTTGACAAATAGGTTGCAACCACAAGAAAGTTGATCCGATCTGAGCCTCGTAAGCCTGAAGTGTTTTTCTGTGGTCTATCGGCAAACGTGTCTGTTTACACGCGCAGAACTCACCGCTGTCAACACACAAGAAGAAGTCCGACCGAAAACATCACTGACCTGATGCCACCAGGTCCAGCAGGTGCTTACAGCTCTAACGTTCTGCGATCGTGTGTGGCTTGCTGAGCAGCCTCGCTGGCTCAGTTCCAGTCCACTACGGCTGCAGCTACATCACTCTTTTAAAAGGAAGAACCCGCGTCAGATCAGAAACCCGGGTTTATATCATGTCATAACACATTTCACAAGGCTATTTATTCCAGTGTCGGCTAGTTGATTCCTTGCTGAGATTTAACATCATAAACTGTCTTTAGTACTGAAACTGGATGTGATTAGGAGCCACAGCAAGTCAGCCATATGGTTTCAAATGTCCTGCGACATTAACACCGGGACAAATGTTTCATGCTATGGGTTTCCATATCAAAACATGGAATTACTGCATGCGAGCCTTAATAACCGAGCACAAGCAAGCCTGACATTGAAGAGAGTGGTGTAAAGCATCCCAACACTGGACTGTGGAGAGAGGAAATGTGTTTAAAGTGTAGTTTGATGAATAGGGCGTCACGGTGGCTTAGTGGTCAGCACATTCACCAGAATCCCGGTTTAAATCACAATCTGGGTGGAGTTTCCATGTTCTCCCTGTGTCCACGTGGGTTTCCTCCGGGTTCTCCGGTTGGATCAAGGTCAATTGAATTCACCAAATTGCCCCATGTAGAGTTTGTGTCCAGTGATAGATTGGTCGCCCTGTCCTGGGTGTATCTGCCCAGCGCTCAAAACGTTCTCCCCTGGATGGCCTTGGGGAACCCGCACTGCAACCCTAATAGAGGATAAAGCAGAAGGTAATGGATGGATGGATATCTGATGAATAAGTCTGGGTTGATGTCAGTTGTGAACTGGTACCTGACCTACTGTACTGTGGCAACTGTATAGTTTAGTAAAGGGAGGGGTAATGTTTTTGCTTTTTAAGACATTTTAACAATTAATAAATGGAGCAAAGCAAAGCAAAATAGATCACTTAAATTAATCTTATTTTAAGTCTTTGTAGTCTTATTGCTACAGATGTATAACATCCAGCACACAGTCCTGCATTTCTGAGAGTTGTATACTTCCAAGTTTGTTGGAACAGTTCGTGGAAGGTCTGTTTCTGTTACAGCAGGACTGAATGTGACGTTGAACTCAACCTAATCTCAAACACCTTCGGAAACCAAAAACCCTCAAAACCACGGCTTCTCATCCAACATCAGGGCCTGACCTGGATTAATGGGCCAAAAAAAGACACTTCAAATCTTGTGCAAATCCTTCCCAAATAGTGGGAGCAGTTATTTCTGCAAGGGGATTAAAAACAATATTTTGAAAGCGACTGTAGGTGTGGTGAGACTTCTGTATATAAAAGTCTACAGAGGAAGAAGTTCACTGATACTCAAAATATGGAATTTTAAACAGGGGTGTCCAAAACATTGCAAAAGCCTGGAATTCAGATCATTATAAAAAGGTCCCCGAGCTCTGTGGAAGTCGGGATGTTTTTATCTTAATGGATACTGACGGAAATAATACAAGCCGAGTGTGCATCACGTATCCTGCACATCTAATTAAATAGTGCGAGGGACCGCTGTGTGACAAAAAAGATACAAGGACTTGAGCATGTGTGAGCTGTTGAGTGCTGCATGAGGGAAAGCGTTGTTTCAGGTGAGAGACGAAATAAAAACGAGGCGCATTGGATAGAGGGACGTTTTCTGTCTGTCAGGAGAAATGATAAAAGTTGAATAGCAGGTGAATCCATTTTATAAGAACTGATAAATTGACAACACACACATTATATATATATATATATATACAGTATATATATAATATTAAGGCGGCCACTTAGTGCTTAGCACGTTCGCCTCTCAGCGCTAGGGATTCCCGGTTCGAATCCCCATCTGGGTGGAGTTTCCATGTTCTCCCCGTGTCCGCGTGGGTTTCCTCCGGGTTCGCCGATTTCCTCCCACAGTCCAAAAACATGGATCAAGTCAATTGAGTTCTCCAAAATTGCCCCATGTACAGTGTGTTTGAGTGAGTGAGTGAGTGTGTACCCAGCGATGGATTGTCCTGGATGTATCTGCCCAGCGCCCGAGACGTTCTCCGAGACGTATTTATATATTGTATTTACAGTTAAAATATTCTATATTATATTTACAGTTGTTGTTGTATATTCTATTTTATATATATTCATAGTTGTATATTCTATTATATTTTACATATCTACTGTATATACTGTATTTTTTTTCTAATGTTCTTCTTTAAAATTTTAATAATTGATTTAATTATAACTTTAAAAGAACAGAGTAATCGGGGTCTGTGACTTATAATTTTGCTCTTGTTTCATGTACCACATGTGATATTAATGATAATAAAATTCTCTTGACATATATATATATATATATATATATATATATATATATATATATATATATATATATATATATATATATATATATATATTCATTCATTATCTCCCGCTTTATCCTCTATTAGGGTTGCGGTGGGGTTCCCCCTGCCCATCCAGGGGAGAACGTCTCGGGCGCTGGGCAGATAGACCCAGGACAGGGCGCCAATCCATTGCAGGGCACACACTCACTCACACAAACACACTTTATATGGGGCAATTTTGAGGAGTCAATTGACTTGATCCATGTTTTTGGACTGTGGGAGGAAACTGTGGAACCCGGTGGAAACCCACGCAGACACGGGGAGAACATGCAAACTCCACCCAGATGGGGATTCGAACCGGGAATCCCTAGCGCTGAGAGGCGAACGTGTTAACCACTAAGCCACCGTGCCGCCTTATATATATATATATATGCTCCTGAAAGAGACTCTCAAAGATGAAGAGCCAATGATGGAAGAAATGACCAATAAATCAGAAGGTGAGCGAGAAATGAGAGGATGGTGGGAGAGTGCCTGAGTGAGGGGAGATAAGAAGCTTAGCCTGATAAAGTGGAAAAGTAAGTTAGAGTGGAAAATGCCATGGGAAGACGAGGGAATTGGGGGAAGGGCACATGAAGAACTTCCACAGCATAATCCTCCCACTGCAAGCCACAGTGGGGCATGTGCGGGTGGGTGTGTTTGCCTGGGTGTATGTGTGCGAGGGCATATGTAATGGTGGGCAGGAGTGTAGGTGGGAAAACTCAGTCACCTGATAACAATGCGTTCAGCTCATCTTTATCTACAGAAATAATATAGAATTGCAGGTAATATTTTAATACTGAGCTCTGCATTATGATACACCACCCAATAAAACCATCAGATCACAGAATACTACATCTTACTCCTCACCTCAACATTATCAGCTGCCACGATGTATTTGGTAGCAGATGGACTTTGTAGTTCTACAATTCCAGACTGTAGTCCATCTGTGTGTGTTCTACAGGACATACTGCGTTCTCTGTTCTAATGGTCAGAACTCCTATAGTACCACCACAGAGCAGGGGTTATTGGGTGGGTGCATTAGTCCTATCCCAGCAGTGTGACTGAGGTGGAGAAATGAACCTCCAGCAGCACTGCTGCACTAAAACCCCCCTCACCACATCAGTGTCACTGCAGAACTGACCATAAACAATCCACCACCCAAATGATACCTGTTCTGTGATGCTCCTGACCAACAGAGAACACAGAACCAACAGGGGACTAACAACAACAAAGAACACAGATGGACTACAGTCTGTAATTGGAAAACTACAAAGTCCATCTATATGAGAAGAGAAGGAAATAGATGATTGAGCAAATGGGGTGTTCAAATTATGGAGGCAGACTTGGTGTCTTAGTGGTTGGCATGTTCTCCTGGCAGAGCTGGGAATTCCCAGTTTGAATCCCAATCTGGGTGGAGTTTCCATGTTCTCCCCGTGTCCACGTGGGTGTCCTCCGGGTTCTCCGGTTTCCTCTCACAGTCCAAAAACATGGACCAAGGTCAAATGGATTCTCTCCCCATATAGAGTGTATTTGTGTGAGTGAGTGTGTGCCCAGTGATAGATTAGCATCCTGTCCTGGGTGTATCTGCCCAGAGTGCCACTTTCTCCTCTGGATGGGCATGGGGAACCCCCCTAGTGACCCTAGTGCAGTATGAAGTGGAAGATGATGGATGGATGGATGATGGAGGCAGTTTCTGGAAAACTCTGTTGATTTTTGCCAAATTGTGCTGAGACCCTGTGTGCTATATATGGGCATAACGAGAACCACAGTCTGACGCATGACCTCAGCGCTTTATAGAGCCCTGATTTGCTGCCACAGCAGCACATGACTGCACAGTGACTGTAACAGTTGCTAATGCATTAGAGTCATTGATTGCATCCCTCTATTTCCAGTATAATCTCCTTCACCCAGTATTTATAGCTTTTTAACCTTGATTTGTATAAATCTGAAGATTTAACCAATCTCTGCTATTTTTAAATGTTACCTGATATGCATAATTCGGGTTTCTTTCGTCACCTTTAATGTCAGAACCAGAGGGGTGAGAAGGAGGTCATGGATTTCTCAAACAATGAATATCTTCTTTGCAATGTTATTATTAGAATGTTTGCAAGCCCCCAGTCAGATGCCCCCGCATTCACCCGACCATGGCTGTCCCTCTGTGATGGTACGCACCGACGCTGCCTGCATGCACACCCCTGTCATCATCCTCCTCGGATGGAAAATGGTGGCATGATTGGTCTGTGCGACGTCTATCCTGAGCCAATCATAGATGATGCTGCCGCTACCTCTGCTCTGAAGCTTAAACAGAATGGGTAGGGGTGGGGGAGGGGGGTGAAAGAGCAGGGAGATTAGATGGTGCCAAGGCTACTCAAGGTCACGGTGGAGATAAAAAAGGCAGAATTTCAGAGGGAGATTGTGTCACCTGCCAGTCTGCATCTTCAATTTCCTTTTTCGAGGTGTTGGGAACAGACATAGATTGCATCTTTTCTCCAGGCTGCACGAATCTGGATCTCTCCGTGGGGGGTCTGCCGAGATCAAAAACACTCGGGGAGGAAGAGGAAGACTCGGAGGGCTGAACCCAGAGCAGCATGACGTCTCACAGCCTCAGCAACGATGTGGCGGCACTTTAGGGAGGCGTGAAGGACTAAAGCAGATAGATGGAATTTTTGGGGTTGGTAGGGGGTCAGTCGTGTCCTACAGACAGTGTGATATATATATGCAGCCTGTGAGGCAGTGTGATGCAATGCTGCTGCATTTGTTTAGCAGGCTTGATGAATTGATGAACCATGTCTGTTTCTCTCGCAGTACATCACTGTTCGCATCACGCTGGGTGTTGGCACAGAGCATGGCGTCTGATTAAACACACAACAGGATGCAGATGAGACCTGAGATAAAAGACAAGACAGTCTCAGGCTTCATCCACAATACTTTCACTCATCTCGTTATCCCCTGCTTAATCCTATACTAGGGTTTTGTGTGTGTGTGTGTGTGTGTGTGTGTGTGTGTGTGCTTTGGTCCCCATTACCATTAAGGGGAACTGGGCAGATACACCCAGGAGAGGGTGCCAAACAGACACACACTCTATAGGGGCAATTTAGAGTAGCCGATTTTTGGACTGTGTATCAATGCATGATATACAGTACATTATTTTAAAATTATAAAATACAGATTAATATAAACAGCGAGCCGATTCCCGATCAGCACTAAACCTGTTGTGGCTGTTGTTTATAAACTGTGTTCGGTAATTGGGCCACTAGATGGTAGTGTTTGATTGTTAGAGAAACCGGTATCTTGATACTCAGCGATTAGTGTTTACTTTGAAAACCCAGACCAGATTATTAATGATTTAGTTTTCAGTAAATGCATTTATGAATCAAACCTTGTTTTCTTTATTATAGTGTGTTTGTAAATGTTTTAAATATATCATGAGAAAGAGGTGTACCTGTACTCTGCTAATAAGAACTCTTATCAGTGATTTATTCACAATAATATACAACCTCGAGTAGCTTATTGCTTAATTGCCCCAGGAACGCTGCATCGCATTTAAACATGTCATTGCTCTGAGGGCAACCATAACGTTTTCGATCGTCCTACTTTAGATAAAAGCGTCCACAAAATGATGTAATGTAATGGACAGTTTTATTCTTATCTCATTGTAGATCAGACGGAATATTTATTTACTGAAATCCCATCTTATTTTTGAAACTGCACTCACATTCTGTTGGGTTGCATCCAGGCCACACAATAAAATATTGTGATTTTATAAAAGCAAGTTCACAACTTTATAAATAAAACATAACGCATACTTTTATGAAAAAATAAAATATTAAAGACATTAGTGGAGTTTATGAGGCCGGCGCTCACTTTCCCCTGAGCAACTCCTTCACGGCGTTTTAAGGAGCCATCGTCGGATAATCCGCCGCTCGGCTTTCTGAAAATTGTCATTTACAAATCGCACCTCACTTATGTTTTTCCGTCAGTAATATCAAATCGTTTATCATATCGCATGTCTGGCAACTTTTCAAACAGTTTAATAACAATAGCCTTGTATCAGTCGTTTGCCGAGGGCTCACAGAGCAGGGGTCAACACTCACAGAGGAACAGTACAACACTGCGTTATCCATTAACATGGTTTTTCATGCTGACATTATATTGACTTTACTTTTCTCATATGATTAAGTGTGTGGCCAAAAGTATGTGGAAACCTGATCATCATACTGCTTAATCCACACACACACACACACACACACACACTTTTTATGGGCAAGTTTGATAGGAGAAATTTAGAGCATAATGAATGAATTTATTATTCATTCATTCATTATCATCCGCTTTTATCCTATATTAGGGTCGCGGTGGGGTTCCTCATGCCCATCCAGGGGAGAATGTCTCAGGCGCTGGGCAGATACACCCAGGACAGGGCGCCAATCCATCTCTGGACACACACTCACTCACACAGACACACTCTATATGGGGCAATTTGGCAAACTCAATTGACTTGATCCATGTTTTTGGACTGTGGGAGGAAACCGGAGAACCCGGAGGAAACCTCACAGATACAGGGAGAACATGAAAACTCCACCCAGATTGGGATTTGAACCTGGATCACCAGCACTGACAGTCGGACTACCGTGCCGCCCATGAGATGTACAATGTCCATCCATCCATTCATCCACTCACTCACACAGACACACACTCTATATGGGGCAATTTGGAAAACTCAATTGACTTGATCCATGTTTTTGGACTGTGTGGGAGGGAAACCGGAGAACCCGGAGGAAACCCACAAGGACACGGGGAGAACATGAAAACTCCACCCAGATTGGGATTCGAAACAGGAATCTCTAGCGCTGAGAGGAGAACATGCTGAACACTAAGCCTCCGTGCCGCCATGAATCATATAATATTAAACTAAATTCTAGTCCAAAATTCTAATGTTTTATTTGCAAATTTGTCCATTTTCACAGTCACATGACTCACATGCATGGTGTGCATGCAGGACCTAATTACAGACAGAAAACCACAAAATACTAATAATTGTTTATGAACCGTTTTCAAATAAACATAAATTGAATATAAAATCCCACAGGGCCTCTGCACATTCTGCAAACCATTCGAATGACACCTCGGGTCACACGCTCCTCTCACTACTGCTCATGTGCACAGATGTGAACCTCAGGTAAAATAAATAAGAGAAACCGAAACGTGTTCCCCACCTCTGCACTAAACTATCATGATTGGTTTTTATGTTTGCAAAACATTTATTTGTTAAAATAATAAAATTTAATATTTTTCTACTAGGGCGGCACGGTGGCTTAGTGGTTAGCACGTTCGCCTCTCAGCGCTAGGGATTCCCGGTTCGAATCCCCATCTGGGTGGAGTTTCCATATTCTCCCCGTGTCTGCATGGGTTTCCTCCGGGTTCTCCGGTTTCCTCCCACAGTCCAAAAACATGGAACAAGTAAATTGAATTCTCAAAATTGCCCCCTATAGAGTGTGTCTGTGTGAGTGAGTGTGTGCCCAGCGATGGATTGGCGCCCTGTCCTGGGTCTGTCTGCCCAGCGCCCGAGACGTTCTCCCCTGGATGGGCATGGGGAACCCCACCGCGACCCTAATAGAGGATAAGCGGAAGATAATGAATGAATGCCCCCCCCCCCCCCCCCCCCCCCCCCCCCCCCCCCCCCCCCCCCCCCCCCCCCCCCCCCCCCCCCCCCCCCCCCCCCCCCCCCCCCCCCCCCCCCCCCCCTTTTCTACTAACAAAAAAAAAAAAAAAAAGAAGACTGCACATCCATCCTCAGACTTTAAATACATGCTGCATACAAAATAATTTGATTTGTATCTGTGTAACATCCCCACGCTAAACATGCTGCAATGAAAACCTAACGTAAGCAGTGCAATCGCATTCCCAGCATCCGACCGCAGCGTACACACCGGTGAAATCAGAAGCCATATTTTCTCTGGCCAAACAGCAGGGGAGACATTCGCTTGACTGGAGTCTCCATTTTTCGACAGCTGGGTGTCTTTATTATTGCATGTCTCCTGCACGGCTTGAAGAAGAGCCATCTGTGTACGCGGGGGTGAGGGGTCAAAGACCTTTCATCAGCATGCTGAAAAGACTTCATTGCATTGCTTTTATAAAGGCCGGCTACGTCGAGAGATGGAGAAGCAATGGGCTGTAGGTGATTGATGACTCAGTGCCGGACCAATGGAAACATGGTTGATAACTAATCTGAGCTCAGGGGGAAGCTTTTTGAGCTTTTCTCAGAGAGGTGGTGTGAAATATGATGATATAGACAGAACTGAGAAGCTGAGGAATGGGAGCAGGTTAGAGATTCTAGACTGTGGTTCTGGATCCATCCATCCATCCATCCATTATCTTCCGCTTTATCCTATATTAGGGTCACCGGGGGGGGGTTCCCCATGCCCATCCAGGGGAGAACGTTTCGGGGGCTGGGCAGTTACACCCAGGACAGGGCGCCAATCTATCACTGGGAACACTCTTACTCACACAGACACACTCTATATGGGGCAATTTGGAGAACTCAATTGACTTGATCCATGTTTTTGGACTTCGGGAGGAAAGCGGAGAACCCGGAGGAAACACCCAGATGGGGATTCGAACCGGGAATCCCTAGCGCTGAGAGGCGAACGTGCTAACCACTAAGCCACCGTGCCGCCTGGTTCTGGATCATTTATATAATTCTGTAATATGTATTTAAAGATGTGTGTGTGTGTGTGTGTGTGTGTGTGTGTCAATGTGGGTGAGTGTGCCCAGCGCCTGAAACACTCTCCCCTGGATGGGCATGGGGAACCCTCTCTGTGACCCTAGACCCTAGGGCAGATACACCCAGGACAGGGTGGCAATCCATCGCTGGGCAGACACCCACTCACACTGAAACACACACTATATAGGGGCAATTCAGAGCAGCCAATTCCCCTTGAAACCATGATTTTGGACTGTGGGAGGAAACTGGAGAATGTGAAGAAAACCTGACATGGGGAGGACATGGAAACTTCACTCAGATCGGGATCGGAACCTGGATTCCCAACACTACTCAAGTGCTTGATTTACATCATGGACGCCTCAAACAAAGCTAGGCCTGAGGATCGTGGCAGCATGATAAATGCCTGTAAGAAGAACATACCAAAGTTCCTAGGCCTTTGTATTTACATACATTTTTACTACTAAAAGTTAATATCTGAGGAAATTCAGTTCAGAGGACAACATTTAAAGCTGTAGCTTTATCTGAAGACGATGCTTGTGTCTCGGGGGCGGCGGGGGTAGGGGGGTCCGACTTGCGTGACTACAGTATATGGAGCATGTCGTTGCCATTACACTCACTGAGCCAATGTGTGCATCTCCGGAAGGTGACTTTCACTCGTCAGGACAGTGTCTGTACTCTCAGCCCTTCACTTAGTTTGCTCCCTCTGTCCTTATGGTTTGTGTCAAGGTTTAAGAACCATTTTTGTCCCACCTTGCTACTGAATCTTCGTGTGGAGTGTGTGGACACAGAGCCGGATTGTTATCCCCCACCCACTTCTACCTCTCTTCTCACGGGCCGTTAGATTCCCCGGGACACTCTCTCTCTCTCTCTCTCTCTCTCTCTCTTTCTCTCCACTCGCCTGTCCTTCTCCGTCTGTCATCAATTTCACAGAATCAAAAATCCAGCTCTAATTCCCTGCCCCTGCCTCCAGCATGCCAGCGGTCCTCCATGAATAATTCATCGGCGTTCACACTACAAGCACGATCGTGACATTCACGCTTGCTGCCATTTATGCCGTTTTAAAACTCGAGCCGCTGCCTCTCACTCGGCCTCCGTTACCTTCCGCCCGCACCTCGCCGTCGTCACACTTCATCTGTCTTTTTTTTTTGCTGCCTGAAGAGGTTCGGCTGGGGTCGGCTGACATTAGCATTGAAAAGAGCAAGAGGTCCAAAGGGGGTTAAGAGATTGCTGGGTTGGGCAGAATATTTCCAAATCGTGCATTTGCATAATCTTATTAAAAAATCTGCCCGTAAAGTTGGGGCTAATTTCCAATTACACATCAGCATTGCTCACCTAGAGGGGTGAAAAGGGTTCGAAAACACCTCCGAGTGTCGATGCAGGTGTGAATGTGAGAGGGTGGAAAATTTTCTAGTGTGATATCTAAATGTCATCACCACAGGAACTTCCGTTTGTGCTCAGGGAACCAAAAAAAGCTATCGTCAAGTTTTTCCATTAGGACGCATTACTGGTGAAACTTTCTAAAAGTTACAGCCGTTTGCTTCATTTTACTCGTAAATCGTTAGAGTGCTCATTAAAACGCAATATCCTCGGCTAGAATTTGTTTCGTTTCTCTAGCCACGGAGATTGTCGCACCCACAACAGTTCAGTTCAGCTGTGGTTGCACCTTCAGGCAACTATTCCTCTCATTGTACCATTACTTTGCGATCTTCCTCTGTAACATCAGCGCACAGCTCTGGTTTGGCATCAGCAGCTGGGATTGTCATCTATTTGACGTTTACATTTACATTCGGTCATTTATTGGACGCTTTTATCCAGAGTGACTTACAAAGTGAACACAGGGTTCATCACAACATCCCTGGAGCCATGAGGGTTAAGGGTCTTGCTCAAGGACCCACATTGGTAACTTCAGTGGACCTGGGATTTGAACGCCCAGCCTTCAGATTGATAACCCAACACTCTGACCACTGAGCTACCACGCTCTAATTACATTTGGTCACGAACAGACACGGTTTTCCAAAGTGTCCAACAAATGAGATTAGTTTCTATAGTAAATGATTGTGGAAGAGATTGTTTCTTGAAGATGCCATGTGACTCGGCTTTATGGACGGAGTTGGGAAGATCGTTCCACCATTCACAGTGGTGAACGATACGGAGTGGGAGTTAGCACCGAGGTGATATGCGGGCAACAGGGTGTAATGCATTTCAATAGTCAAGCTGGGATAGCATGGAGGCTTGGACAAACAGGTGAGGAGCCTGTTCAGTTAAGAAAGGTCTGATCTTCTCTAGGCAGGGGACACCTCTGGTGAATTCCACTCATTCAAGTGGATTTCAGAGCTGGATCAAAACATGAAAGCATGATATCATGAGAGTGCTTGATTAGGGTTTAGGATGTTGGGGGTAATCTAAAGGTTGAGGGTTCAATCCCAGAATCCACCATTGATACCACTTATAACATTTACATTTGGTCATTTATTGGACGTTTTTATCCAAAGCGACTTACGAAGTCAACACAGGGTTAATCACAACATCCCTGGAGCAATGAGGGTTAAGGGTCTTGCTCAAGGACCCACACTGGTCACTTTAAAATCTGGGATTTGAACCCACAATCTTCAGACTGATAGCCCAACACCCTGACCACTGAGCTACCGCTCCTACAAGATTAATGCCCTGCTGGGATAATAAACCCTTATTGTTACAGGAGGGTTGTATGATGGCTGACCCCAGTGTTCTGACCCCAGCCATCAAGTTGGGATACTTGGAAGTCACATTAGATTAAAGCATCTGCAAAATGGCTTGAAGTAATGTCACAATAACAAAAAAACAATAACATTTTGATATCTGGGGCTTTTAAGATATTTAAAGACACTGTAGAGTCGGGATGATACACACAGATGTAAAAATAATAGATCAGAAGGGGAGTGCTGCAAAGCTTCTGACCACCAGCAGTCATAACCCGAACAGTCACCCAGAATGATACAACACATTGTAAAAGAAGTTTAGACGACCAAAGAGCACGAGGACGAAATATGTCAGATGTAAAGAGATATAAAGGAACCAGTCGACAGGCGGCCTTGAAGAGCAGCAGTGGAGGTGCTGATATGCAGCGTATTGTTGTAGTGTATTAGTAATGTGAGAGAAAATCATCAGTTTTTTTAAGACAAGTCTGGATGAGCCAGAACTTTTGTGGTCTGTGTGGTGATTAAAATCAGAGTTCACAGAGGGCAGCACTGCGGCGTCCAGTGCAGACGTAATGAGAGTTCGGCTGCGGGTTTCAGAGCTGAGAGAAGACTCCATTCCAAGATGTTCTCAAGGTGAAAATAGGTAGCATTCACAACTCTCTTGATGTGGCCATCATAGAATACAGTGGGGTCTGAAATAACAGCCAGATTACAGCCTGCAGGATGACGAGATTACACTGATCGTTACACACAGGTTCGAGGAACATGATCTAAAGTCGGGAAAGTTTATGGTGGCGACTCTGTATGGAGGCGGATGAGGCAATAATAAAAACAAACAAACATTCTCATCCATCCATGTTTGGACTCGTGTCGGACAGACAGAGAGCACAGAGCAGGGGGTGGGAGGAAGCCTGAGACCTCATATGTGTATCAACAGTAGGGATAAGACAATTCATTTTAATTTAAAAACATTCATTCATTCATTATCTCCCGCTTTATCCTCTATTAGGGTCGTGGTGGGGTTCCCCATGCCCATCCAGGGGAGAACGTTTCGGGCGCTGGGCAGACAGACCCAGGACAGGGCTCCAATCCATCGCTGGGCACACACTCACTCACACAGACACACTCTAAACGGGGCAATTTTAGTAATTCAATTAACTTGATCCATGTTTTTGGACTGTGGGAGGAAACCGGAGAAGCCAGAGGAAACCCACGCAGACACGGGGAGAACATGGAAACTCCACCCAGATGGGGATTCGAACCGGGAATCCCTAGTGCTGAGAGGCAAACGTGCTAACCACTAAGCCACCGTGCCGCCGATTTAAAGACAATTAATCGTTATTATAAATGTTGGTGGAAAGAGCAACTTAACATCGTCGTGACGACATTCATAAGAAAACATATTATGCTGACAGCCAAGACCTCAGACTAAGTGGTGCAACACGCACTGAATGCTCTATACATATATGGATATGTCGATATGTACTTTAAAAATGCAGATTTTTTTATTTACTTGGATTTTCACAAAGTAATTAAGTACTTTGTGTTTTAAAGACTATTTTGTGTTAATATTTAACAAATGCCCTGATCAGCTGTTTTTTTTATTATTTTTGCATAATAATCATATGATCATGATTATTTCATAGACAATAATCATACCATCAAAATCAGTAATTGTCTCATCCCAGCACTGGAACTAAAATGTGTTTTCTAATAACACTGGAAAGTGGGATCATATAAATAATAAACAACAGTGGACCAAGCAGTCATCCTTGTGGAACAACATATAACACGTGTATGAATCGAATTGAATATAAGAAACGAATAGATGCACAGAATATTTGGCAAACAAAATAATTTGGCAAAAAAAAGAATACCTCTATGGGTGTTTGGCCAAAAAATTTAAAATAGCACAAATAATTTATGCTGAACAATGACCGTGATCTTTTTCTAGATACTGCAGAAATAGTAAAGGAAAGAACAGAGGTGCTGAATTTAGCCAACATCACAGTCAGGCACAGAGAGCAGCAGCAGCTTCTCAGTTTGGATGGAAGCTCTCACACACTCTCTTTTTCCACTTTCTCCAACACTTTGTCCCTCTCGTGTCTTCTCTTAGAGCACGAGAAGAAAAACAGACCCAAATTTTACAATACAATATCAATTCAACCGCCATGAGTTACGTGCACAATGTAAATGCAGCAAACCTGTTGGCGGTGTGGCTGTATGAAGGTGTGTGTAACATTCTTTTAGCAGATCAGTTAGAGAACTAACAGGTTATACTTTATTTACTAATACATTTGTCATCTCGGTCTGCTTAATCATTTAATAGGGTCATGGGGTGCCAATCTATTGTTGGGTACACGGTCACTCACTCAATCACTGAGATACATATGTACTTAAGATACATATGTAATTAAGATAGGGACAATTTAGAGCAGCCAATTCACCTTGAATCCATATTTTTGGACTGTGGGAGGAAACAGGGACCTTGAAAAAACCCACAAGGAGAACATGGAAACTCCACCCAGATTGGGATTTGAACCTGGATCCCCAGAGCTGAGAGGCGGCCGTGCTAACCACCATGCCACCTTTCAGTTATATTACTGTTAAGTGATATAGTCTTAAAGGGGAAGGCAAAAAAAAGGCTAAAAGGGAATTTAAATTATTAAATAACCGCAGCCCTCATGGAGCAATGAGGGTAAAGGGCCTTGTATCCTGTATTTATGGATATGTTGATATGTACTTTAAAAATATTCATTCATTCATTATCTTCCGCTTTATCCTCTATTAGGGTCGTGGTGGGGTTCCCCATGCTCATCCAGGAGAGAACGTCTCGGGCGCTGGGCAGATACACCCAGGACAGGGCGCCAATCTATCACTGGGCACACTGACACACACAGACACACTCTATATGGGGAAATTTGGAGAACTCAATTGACTTGATCCATGTTTTTGGACTGTGGGAGGAAACCGGAGAACCCGGAGAAAACTCACGCAGACACGGGGAGAACATGGAAACTCCACCCAGATGGGGATTCGAACCGGGAATCCCTAGTGCTGAGAGGCGAACGTGCAAAACCACTAAGCCACCGTGCCGCCCTTACTTTAAAAATACAGATTTTTTATTTACTTGGATGTTCACAAGGTATTTAAATATTTTGTGCTTTAAAGATTATTTTGTGTCAATATGTCACAAACGCCCTGAGCTGTTTTTGTGATTAATTCATAATAATCATATAATCGTGATTATTTCATAGACAATAATCACACCATCAAAATCAGTAATTGTCTCATCCCCAATCAACAGCAGTGGAACTAAAAATGTGTTTTCTAATAATACTGAAAAGTGGGATCCTATAAATAATAAACAACAGTGGACCAAGCAGGTCCACAGGTCCACTAAGGGCCTTGCTCTATGGGACTTGAACATCCAACTCTCCGAACGACAGCCCAACATTCTAATCACTGATCAGTTATTAAATGACGCAGTCCTCACACAATCACTTCATTATACACAAATCTCAGATTATCCACAGATTATATAATTCTGTTCTTATCAGTAATACAGCAGTGGAATGGGTTTATACACAATGCAGGCTTCCCAGGACTTAACAAACTGAATGCACTTGTATAGCATCGCTAATAAATAAAAACCAAGAACTGTTTCATAAAAAGAAAATAGAACACAAAAAAATGAAGATTATTAAAGAAAATACAAAGATTTAAATTCTTATTCTTAAGTGCAGATGGGGACTCACTATATGTACACACGTGCATTTGGCGCACCCCAAACGACTACCACTCATGCACCAGCAGATGAAAGAAGCAGGAGTGGCCCTGAACACTAATGCACTCCACCAGGGGATCTGTATTTGAATCTTGCCACCAGACTACAAAGTGTCCACAGGCTCAGTTTGCAGTGTCTGATGGGAAATAAGAGCACATTGTGAAATCATTACCACTGCAGCAACAGGGACCTGGGTTTGCCGGCTGGGCACAGGGCCGATAATGGGCCAGTGGGGTAAAGGGTGGAGACACTTTTGAATACACACAATATGTCTGTAGAACCCATTTTAATGACTGCGGAAAGGAACTACATGCTTAACCATGTGGGATGCAGGTTTAGTTTTCCTTCCACAGAGTCCGTGAGAGCATGAGTCACTCACAGAAGCATTGTGGGTAATGTGTTTGACTTCCAGCAAGAAGGCCAAGAGGCGTAAGGTGGATGGCGTAATCTGATGAATGTGGTCTGGTCTAATAAATTGTGTTTTCTTTTACATCATATGGATGGGGTGTGTGCGCGTGTGTGTGTGTGTGTGTGTGTGTGTGTGTGTGTGTAGAGTTTCAATGTTCTCCCCGTGACTGCTTGGTTCTCTCCGTCTTCTCCGGTTTCCTACAACAGGCCAAAAACATAGAACCAATTTTAATTGGCTTCTCTAAATGGCCCCTATATAGTGTGTGTGATTGTGAATGAGTGTGTGCCCAGCGAAAGACTGGCACCCTGTCCTGGGTGTATCTGCCAAGCGCCCAAAACGTTCTCCCTCTGAACGGGCATGGGGAACCCCCTCCCCCATCACTCTGTGCAACCCCCGTAGAGGATAAAGTGGAAGATAATTGGATGAGATGGCTTGAGTTGTCAGTTCTGTTAAAAATCAAGACCCCAGCAAACAATACTGTCTCATATTCTGCCCCCCCCCCCAATCCCCATACACACACTCTTCTATTAAAATAAATGTGCTGAAGGAATGTGCTGTCTACTACACTTGCCTCCTTTGGGCATTCTTGATTGAATTCTTTCATCTCTCTCTTTCTAACACACACACACACACACACACACACACACACACACACACTGTGTCATTTAACTGTGCACACAAACTATAAATACATTAAGAAAAAAACACATGGGACAATGGCAGTTTAACCACAGTTCATTACACCCTCTGCTACACTGATATGATATGAGAATGTGAAGTTGCCGTATGTGACAGAAGCAAATGAGAGAGCGAGCAAGAGAGAGAGAGAGAGAGAGAGATACGGAGAGACTGGGAGGGAAGACAAACAACAAATTGTAATTTTTAATTCCAAAGAAGGCCATAAAATGAGTAATTTACTGACAGGCTTTAGAGAAGGAGAGAAATCTTGTTCTGGGTAATCACTACGGCTGTCTGCATTTGTCACGGTGCAAAGCGAGAGCAATGTCACTACACTGATGTCCTTCACATACACATGCCTAACAGCCACGTTCCCACTCTGTCCTTCTTTAAAGGACGTATGAAAGCACTGTACGTACTGTGCAACGGAGCAGCTAGCAATCCGTGTCCTCGCTCATGCATCAGCAAAATGAAACGCATTTGTTTAAATCTACTTTCATAAAATAAAAGCAAAGCGATGATGAATGGAACCTCCACGCTCCGTCTGACATCACTATATGCACCAAATATTCACTAATAGAAATTATCTCGACAAAGTTCTCCTCACGGCGGCCAGGTGGTTAGCATGTTCTCCCCTTAGCTTTAGGGATTCCCAGTCCGAACCCCCATCTGGGTGGAGTTTCCATGTTCTCCCTGTGTCCATGTGGGTTCCCTCCGGGTTCTCCGGTTTCCTTCCACAGTCCAAAAACATGGATCAAGGTCAATTGAATTCTCCAAATTGCCCCATATAGAGTGTGTTTGTGTGAGTGAGTGTGTGCCCAGCGATGGATTGGCGCCCTGTCCTGGGTGTATCTGCCCAGCGCCCAAAACGTTCTCCCCTGGATGGGCATGGAGAACCCCCCCACAACCCTAATATAGGACAAAGCGGAAGATAATGAATGGAAGTTCTCCTCACCAGTGGAAACCTGAGTAAATATGCAGAAAAGGTGCTGTCAAAGCACCTTTTAGGTCACGCCCCCTTCTTGCTCTATTGTCCATTTTCCCCAATGAACATATAATTTTATAATTCCAGACTGTAGTCCATCTGTGTTCTGTTGGTTCTCTGTTGGTCAGGAGCATCACAAAACAGGTATCATTTGGGTGGTGGATTGTTTATGGTCAGTTCTGCAGTGACACTGATGTGGTGAGGGGGTTTTAGTGCAGCAGTGCTGCTGGAGTTTTATTTCTCCACCTCAGTCACACTGCTGGGATAGGACTAATGCACCCACCCAATAACCCCTGCTCTGTGGTGGTACTATTGGGTCCTGACCATTAGAACAGGAGAGTGGTAGGGTGTGGTAGCTCAGTGGTTTGGCGTTGGACTATCAATCTGTAGGTTGGGGGCTCAAATCCCAGGTCCCCTGAAGTTACCAATGTGGGCCCTTAACCCTCATTGCTCCAGGGATGTTGTGTTAAACCCTGTGCTCACATTGTAAGCCTCTTTGGATAAAAGCGTCCAATAAATGACCAAATGTAAATGCAAATGTAAATGTAGAACAGAGTAAAGGGGACGTACACAGTATGAACTATAGAACACAAACAGATGGACTACAGTCTGGAATTGTAGAACTACAAAGTCCATCTTTACATGAAGTGGAACTGAGAACATGGAGCAAAGAGGAGGTGCGTCAAAACTCTTGGTTGGTATTGTAAGCTTTAATTCATTGTTAAGTGGAAAGTAAGACGAGCACTGAGGGAAAACACCAACACACATGGCAGCACAGAGCGGGATTGTGTGCAGAACCCAGCTCTCACTGCCTGATTATGAGAATTGAGTTCAGGTGCATAATGTAATTGAGGAATATTGCAGGAATAAATGGAGCACAGCCAACTAAACAGACTCCCATTAAAGCCAGCACTCGGCCCGTACGCGCTGATTGCTACCATTCAGACAGAAGCCATGGCTCAGACGGACCGAGCTCAAACAGGCCGGGCTATTTTTGAGGCGGCATTAAAAATTTAATCAATTGAATAAATCTTGCAAGCATAAAGCCCGGCATCCGGCTTACCTCATGTCCAAAGCGTGTCATCTCACCCCGATGCCTGCACCCACCACCTGCCCCTTTGATTAGTTAATGATTAATCAAATGCATTATTGATCAGGGTGGCGCGAGAGCTCGGGAGGATCATGTCTGGTGCAATATGATTTTCCCGAATCTAAAAATACCAGCTCCCTGCAAAAGCCGGCCATTAAAAAATCATAACAAAGTGAGATCCTGGAAAACGGCGGCGAGCGGCGAACCCACATTCTACACACCAAATCCGTGCAGCTGGAAAGGTTTGATTAAACAGCCGAACGATTAAATATCTGAATAAATTAACGCTGATTTATACCAGTCACAATGGAGTGCAGAGATAAACAGGCCTCGCCGTTCTGCCTCCAAATGGGATTTTTTTATAACCATCTAAAAAAAAACAAAAAAAACACCAGCATTCTGAATCAGGATTATCTGCTCTGTACCCTTGCCCTGTAAAAATGAGGGTGAAGGGAGTAAACGCCATGGAAACGGGGCTCGAGCTGGTCTGCCTGTAAAATGAAGCCCAATAACAAAATAAAGCAGCTAAAGCAGCGACCTTGACGCATGTAATGCCCACACGCTCCGCTTGCCTCATGCGTTAAATGACAATTTAGACAATTAGTGCAGAGATTCGGGGCATGTGCTTACACACATGCTTTTGCGCCCATAGTAGCCTGGGTGTGCCAACGATTAGTGGATGGAAGCCGAGTGGATTTACTGATGGAACTGTTTTATCTCTGTTCCGCTAATTCTCTTCTGGGTTCTGCTGCACGGCTGGATTAAGGAGCTGCGCAAGCGCAAGAGGCTGCAGGCCGGAGATGAAAACGCGCAGAAGCAACTTAAAAACAGCCATATTACTAAAAACAAAAGTCCTATCAAATTTCATAATTCATTTTATACACACAGGTGGCACAATGGCTTAGTGGTTAACATGTTCTCCTCTCAGCGCTAGGGATTCCTGGTTCGAATCCCAATCTGGGAGGAAGTTTCCATGTTCTCCCCGTGTCCACGTGAGTTTCCTCCGGGTTCTCCGGTTTCCTCCCACAGTCCAAAAACATGGATCAAGGTCAATTGAATTCTTCAAATTGCCCCATATAGAGTGTGTCTGTGTGAGTAAGTGTGTGCCCAGCGGTAGATTTGCGTCCTGTCCTGGGTGTATCTGCCCAGCGCCCGAAACGTTCTCCCCTGGATGGGCATGGGGAACCCCCCCGTGACCCTAGTAGAGGATAAAGCGGAAGATAGATGGATGGATTGATATTATACACACACACACACACACACACACACACACACACTTTCTTGGACTGCCATCTTCATTTATGACACAAAGCCCTATCCTACTCACCAACACCACACACCTCGCTGTGTGTGTGTGTGTATGTTATGTAAAGGTAAACTACATGAAATCCATACACACTCAATTATATTTATATACACACATATATACACTCACAGAGCAGCCTACACCAACACCTAGACCCACACATGCGGTTACATCTGTTTAATCAATTTGATTTTGCGAAGAACTAGAAAGATTTTAGAGGAGAAGGGCTATGCAGACCAAGGAGAACATACAAATGATCCCCATACTGAAATAATCACCTTGCTCTAAAACAAGATAACTGCATCACTGTGTTGCACAGTTATAATTGTGTGTGCTGTCTCTTTAGTCGTGTCCGACTTGTGGATGCTCTCTATAGTTCTAGTTTTCAAGGGTTTACAGAATTTCACAGTGAAGAGTTTTATTATATAGATCAGAGGGGCAATTAGTACTTCAAATGCACCCATCAGCAATAGTACCTTAGGGGTGGAGGTGCTAACCTGTTTGTATGACCTGTGACAAAACTATAGGATCAGAAACACACTGCATGAAAATTATGATTGGTTCCTCTGTATAGATGATGGGTTTTAAAAGTGTCTGGCAGCAGCAGAAAGTTATAATACACCTTTAAATATTAAAACTAAATGTATTATAGTTGCATTAGTATGAGATACTGATATGGGAGGTTCTGCCAAATGCTTTACAACGTCTCCAGTTTTGTATGAATATTTGATATTAATATAATAATAAGGTTTTTTCATGGGCGGCCCACAGCAATATTGTGCAATGTCATGTCATGAAGTATTTCCTTAACGACTTTTGTGCGCCGTCACTGACCTTAACCCCATCGAGCATTTCTGGGGCGCCGGAGGACCGAGCAAGAAAAACATTCAATAACATGACATGATGCTCTTTGGAATTACGTGAGGATTGAAGGAAGAACAAGAATTATTAGGGGGCATCACAAATACTAATACATTCAAAATGTAATTAATTAACCTTTTTTCTCATGCTATGGGATTGATAGGGACATTTAATAATGCATTATGTTTTTTAAAATATGCAAAATCGAGGCGTTCACACTATATAAATCTTAGAACTTATGTACTCAGAACACTGTATATAGTATATGGACAAAAGTATTGAGACACCCATGTGTTACACCTACAGGATCATTAATGACATCCTATAAAAGTTGTTGATTTTTGTGGCTCCAGCTGTTCTCACTTTAATGGGAAAACTTTTTACAAGTGTGTCTGTAGGAACGTTTGTGAATTGTTCAGAAGAGCATTGTTTATTTGATTCAAGTGATTCGATTCAAATAACATATTCCTAATTCGCATTCAGTAAGACAGAACATCAGAGTCTGACGTGGTTGGGGTGGGTCTTTACAGAATGTGGGTGGGGAAAAAACCCACAACAACATAAAGAGGTGATAATGTCTATTTGACATGGCTTTTACAGAAAAGCGAGAAAACCCTTGGTATTTATGGCTCCTCCAATCCAAAAGGTCTGGGACTCCTGGGTCAGTGCTTTCTCGTGGGCAGTAGAGGGAATAAACTTTGCTTTGGGGAACTACAGTGACCGTCCAATGAGCCTGCAAAGCTCCTGATCAACAGTTCAGCATCCCAATCAATGTGTCCCATTTCATACCAATAATAATGAAAAGATGAGATGTTTTTTTTGCTCATGGCAGAACAGTAAGTGTTAGAACGTCTGCCTTGATGAACTCAGTGTGGTGTGAACTGGATGAATTAGAGTTGAGTTTTTTTATGTGACGATCCAGGACGCCTTTATTTCAATTAGCTTCCTGAGCAAATGTCAAAATGATAACCTGCTGCCTGGAAATGGATTATTTTATGTTGCAGAGAGCTCTGTGGTTCTTTAACTTTGATTCGTTCTCTCTCGCATTTTCTCTTTTTCTTTTCCAAACACTAAAGTGGTAACAGAACCTCAAACAATGCACATTAACAAAACACACACACACACACACACACACACACACACACATATACATACATATATATATATATATCCATCCATTATCTTCCACTTTATCCTCTATTAGGGTCACGTGGGGTTCCCCATGCCCATCCAGGGGAGAATGTTTCGGGCACTGGGCAGATACACCCAGGACAGGGCACCAATCCATCGCTGGGCACACAATCACTCACACACACACACTCTACATGGGGCAATTTGGAGAACTCAATTGACTTGATCCATGTTTTTGGACTGTGGCAGGAAACCAGAGAACCCGGAGGAAACCCACGCGGACACGGGGAGAACCCACCCAGATGGGGATTCGAACCGGGAATCCCTAGTGCTGAAAGGAGCTATATATATATATATATATATATATATATATATATATATATATATATATATATATATATATATATATATATATATATATATATATATATATAGGGCGGCACAGTGGCTTAGTGGTTTAGCACGTTCTCCTTTCAGCACTAGGGATTCCCGGTTCGAATATAAATAAATATAAATAAATATACACACACATTCATTTCATCACTTAAACCACCACATAAGGAACCTGCTCCATCAGAGAGAACATGCACCGCCTTCCTTCCTACATGCAACCAGCATGTTGTTTAAAATGCAGGTGCTGTCCCCAGGAAGCGGTTACACAATTTAAATAATGTTAATCCGATGTTCCAAAGCCAAAAACGTCCATAATCAGCTGTCCGGTCTGGTAATCAGAATGGTAAACAATGTTTTTATTCTAATTAGCTGTTTGCTCATTCATCTATCTTTTGCAGGATGATGGTGCCAACAGGGCCCAGACAGGAGTTTGGGCAGCAGCCATAATGGTTCTATTCTGTTTGAATTCAGATAGCATGAAATGCAGGCAAACAAATCCAGAGTAAGCAGACGTACAGGGTTCACCCACAAAGGAAACCTCTTATCTCTTAATGGACAAACTCGTTATTTTGTGGTCTCTTTGTCGTTATAGCTGTTCTGAAGGTTCATGCAGAGGAGGGGAATTAAACTTAAAAAAGTTTTTTTGCAGTAATTTATTTAAGTCACATGGTTTACAATCTCTTAATAAAAACGGTCTGTGTGGAAACCGACATCTCATCATAAACCTGCCAAACCCAGCACCAATAAACCATGACATTAATGACTTTTTTAATCATTGCTGATGTGACCTAATTGAGTCTGTTGAGTGACATGTGCTGCTGAATTAAGCCCTTAGTTATTACTGATCTCAGATCAGAACTTTAATATTCAGTGAGGTATATATAAGAGGTTTGTAGATGTTGAAGTACTGGATATATCATAGCATGCTGTGTTGTTGGACTAACGCTTGGAATACAGCAAGGGCGCTATAATTTATGGACATGTGGGTGTCATCATTTATGTACTTAAATTCAGTGCTCGTTTCAAATTGCTGCCAAACCAAGCCGTGTTCTGTGCCCAGCCGCAGGTGTCCATGTTCATGCACACTAATTAAGATGATTTAACTATGGATTTATGATAAATATAATGAAATGCACAGCTTTTCAATCAAATAACATAAAAATGTCATGCGAGGGTGACGCCTCCATCACCTTATGAATTCATGTATTTATCCGATACAGATTTGAACCATATACATAGTCAAAGTGACATTTTAGCCTTAAATCTCACCGGCATTTTGGCATGTGATATTTAAATCAGCTCATTAGATTTGATGACCCGTACTGTCATGAGCCTCATTTCCATTTTTGTGGAAAACACAGGTGCCATGTTGGGAGTTCAATACTGTTATTTCCTCATCCTCACCGGAGAGAAGAGGTTATGAGGTCATTATGGGATGGATTTGGAAGTTTTTATGGTTGACTTTGAGAGATGAGATGAGTGTGGACTATGGAAAATGGAAATGTATTCCACAAAAGTTTAATGAAGGTGAGGTCAGGACTTTGTAAAAGTTACTGGTGCCTGTCCTTCCAAACGCAAACATAAAACTGGTTCCTTTAGTGTTAACATGATCTCTCTCTGTCTACATGAATTTTTCTGGAAGCTCTAATATCCTTTTATGGTCTAAAAACATCCATTCATTCATTATCTTCTGCTTTATCCAATATTAGGGTCGCAGGGGGGTTCCCCATGCCCATCCAGGGGAGAACGTTTTGGGCGCTGGGCAGATACACCCAGGACAGGACGCCAATCTATCGCTGGGCACACACTCACTCACTCACACAGACATGCACACATACACACCCTATATGGGGCAATTTGGAGAACTCAATTGACTTGATCCATGTTTTTGAACTGTGGGAGGAAACCGGAGAACCCGGAGGAAACCCACGCGGTCACGGGGAGAACATGGAAACTCCACCCAGATGGGGATTCGAACCGGGAAGCCCTAGCGCTGAGAGGAGAACGTGCAAAGCCACAGTATGTATATATATATATATATATATATATATATATATATATATATATATATATATATATATATATATATACTGTATATTATTATTATTATTTTTTTATATTATATATATAAAATATATATTTTTAAACCAAACATTGTACACAAAAACATATTTAGTTGGTATGTAAGTGTCTAAATTAGTGCGACCTAGTAAACGGTTCTGCTCCTGGGTGGCGTGATGGCACAGCAGGTAACACTCCTGCCACACAGTGAGAACATCCTGGATTTGATTCCCGAACAGAGCGGACACATTTGCATGTTCCCTTCCAGAGCAGGTGACATAACAGTAGGTGATTGTCCTACATGGTCCAGGATGTCTTTCCCACCTTTTGTCCAATAGGCACTTGGATATTCAAGTATTCATTAATAAATAAAGAGAATATATAGATTGTTTACTGTGAGTAAACATATCCCCAATGGGATTTTAGAAAGGGATGAATTATGGATTAGATCTAGCAGAACCCATTGACAGAAGCTGGTTTGTGAATTTTTTTGTGTTATTTGAAGAGAATATACCGAAATAGTTCTAATTAATGAGAAATGAGAATGAGAACGGTACACCCGACTCATTTGCTGTGCTCATTGACGACCGCGGCGTGGTTCTACAACGTCACCGTGGTGTCAATTCTCTCTCTCTATCCCTCACCTCTGCAAAATTGTGGGATGATCTTCCAAACAACCTTCAATTTTCATTCTTTGTGGAAACACTTGCTTTAATGAACAAAACCTGGTGGTAAAATCTGGGCATTGAAACTAGATTGGCTAATGATCATGATTGATTGATTGATTGATGGTTCCTTCTTAACTTGTGTTATTCTCTCACTCGTAAGTCCATCCATCCACCATCATCCACTTAATCCTATACTGGAGTCCTGGAGCTATTTTAGAGTAGTACATTTTCTCAAAGCAGCTTGACTGAATCCCTGAATTTCGAACCTGAATCCCAAAAGAGCAAGCCGAAGCGACAGTGGCAACAAAAAACTTAAGATAAAAACCTTGGTGGGGCCAGGGCTCAGGTGGGGACTCATCCTTCTGGAGCGGCTGGGCAGCATCAACAGAGGTCGTCCTGCAGGAGTGTCACACCACAATTCCAACAGAAATCCATGTTTTTGGACTGTGGGAGGTGATACTAGAGAGCCAGGAGGAAACCCACGTGGACACAGGGAGAACATGGAACCTCCATCCAGATGGGGATTCAAAACTGGATCCCCAGCGTTGTGAGTCGGAAGTGCTAATCACTTACACCACCGTGTCGCACCACTTGGTGCAACACTTCCATTTGGATACAACGAAACTGGTTGTCATGATGTCATTGGTTACATTCTGAAAGGCTTCTCGTTGTTGGTTCTGTACTATACACACTGTACATTAACAATTAGCTGCCAAACAGCTATTCCTTTATTGCCATTTTATTCAGATTAACACACGAAGACATTTTAAATTCACTATAACACTCCAAACGCCCTATTAAAGAATATTCCTCTATATTATGACAAGGTCATAACATAAAAGCTTGGATGAGAACAACTAAACACGCCCCTTCACACAGAGCAGAAGAGCTCTAGAGAAGGTCAAAGAAGAGGATGCTGACACATTCAGGACTCTCTCTCTCTCTCGCTCGCTCTCCCTCTCTGTTTGTGATGCTTTTGTCGCCAGTTGAAGGTTTTCCTGTTGCCTGTTTAAAGCTCCTCATTGCCCAGGGCAACGCGGAAAAGCGCCTGTCAGAAGCGCTCTCGCTGATAATGGCATGGGTGAGCAAGTGGGGGGAGGCAGCAGCCAGCACACACCATGCAGGCATGCACACAGATTTACAAACAACAGGCTCTGTATGGTTTGGATGGAGCAGGGATGTGTTTTTAAGGGTAGGTTCCACCATTTTGGGCGAGCATTCCACAGCCGTGCTTGTTTTTCAGTGCAGCGCGGCTTCAGACCCGTGATTCCGTCAGACACTTGCCATACTTGTGAATGTACCCACACTCATCCGCTCGTCTGGCATTCGCCATGCATCTCGACATCACTGATAATAGGGCCATAATTACAGATGAGAGGGAGCAAGAGTGTGAATTATGTTGCTGCCTTACAAAACTCATGCTGCAATATTTGCCCAGGGTGCTGTTCCCATGTCAGCTAAACATCAATCACTGTCATTTAGAACGCAGGACAAAACTGTTTCTAGTTCTGTATTGATTCTATTCTTTTTCTGAAACACAAACAGTTCAATAAGTCTGTACAGATTCTGTACGGTTCACCATGATTCTGATAATGAATCATGTTTCCATGAAACTGACTTAAGAAACTGTGAGTTCAGATGAACAATTAAATGCATCACTTATGTGCGAAATCCTGAGCTCCTGCTAAACATCCATTTTGTTATATTTAACGGGCAAATTATTTTCTTTTTTATTATTTATTAGAATTAAATGTAATTATTTATTAAATTAAAAATTTAAGAATTCAAAAGTCGAGGACAAAAATGACACAGACCAGACATTATATTATTTATCATAAGGTTTATAAAAGGGTCAATATTATTAAAGCATTAAAGTATTTTTATTTATTTTCATTTCCATCATATATATTTTAGTGCAGTCCACAGCAAAACAAAACTAGGTTCCCCGGGACCAAGATGCTATTTAATAATCTACAATAATCTACACATTACAATATAAAATGCAGGTATGCAAGAGCAAAAACAACGTACAGTAAAATATTATAGTGAATAAATTCTTTTGGTATTGGCGTGATGCAGTGTGGTCGTTAGAAGCTGTTTGGTTCAAACTCTGTTAAAGTGATAGTGAGCTATTTTGCCTGCTGTGCACAGAGGTATCGGTTCTCCACATTCAAACCATCCACGCACTGAGTGAAGTAAGCACACGAGCCCGGAGCGATGGGCAGCCCTGCACACGGTGCCACGGGAGCGATTGGGTTTAGCCATAGTGCTTAGTACTTGGTGGAACCACAAATCAAACCCAGAGGAAGATTTTTTTTAAACCACAAACCTACCACTATTGAGCTTATTTATTTTATTATAAGTGCTTGATGGATTAATTAATTAAATGTAATTAATTTCACCGTATGGCAAATCTTATTCTTATGAGTATATCTCATACCAACCATATCTTGTAAACAGGAGTACACACTGAACAGGACATCACACATTCACACTCACACTCAGGGTCATTAATAACCGACCATCTGCGATGTAGAAAGATTCTGAAAGATTCTGTAAGATTCTGAAGGACAGACAGAGATGCAGATGAAAGAGGTCCAGTGTCGTTCATGTGCTCTTCACTTGACATTTACTTTTCAGCCAAAACTGATGACATTCATTCATCCATCCATTCATTATCTTCCGCTTTATACTATATTAGGGTCACAGGGGGGGTTCCCCATGCCAATCCAGGGGAGAACGTTTCGGGCGCTGGGCAGATAAACCCAGGACAGGGCACCAATCCATCGCTGGGCACACACTCACTCACACAAACACACTCTATATGGGGCAATTTGGAGAACTTAATTGACCTGATCCATGTTTATGGACTGTGGGAGGACACCGGAGAACCCGGAGGAAACCCACGCGGACACGGGGAGAACATGGAAACTCCACCCAGATGGGGATTCGAACCGGGAATCCCTAGTGCTGAGAGGCGAACGTACTAACCACTAAGCCACCGTGCTGCCGATGCAAATATATAAAAGTAAAACATTGCCACTGTTTTCAAGATGCCTCCACATTAATGTCAGTCTCTGATCCACGTCCAGGCAGCTATTTAATCTATTGTGATGTCTAATATCGCCTGGGTCCACGTCCTGGTATACCTGAACCCATCCAGCCAGCACCCCGGTCGCGCCAGCGAGCAGATCACCTCTGCGGCTTCGTACCCGTGACCTTCTCATCCAGATGTTTGACAAGTCAACTTGTTAGTTCTGTCGATAATCTGTTCATTCCTGGACAAACACGGCAACCGCGGACTGAAACGGCAACGGCCGCATGTCCACCGTCAGGCTGACCGGCGCTGGATTACCCATAATCACTCAGTGGAATAAATGCATCTTAAAAGACATCGTCATGCAGGTTCTCCTTCTTCTTATGAACAAAATAACATGCTGAACAGCCAGGTCACTGCAATCATGTGACTCCAGCTGTCACTAACTGCCCCGAGAACTTTCTGGACATAATCGGGAGATCAGGGGGGTTGGAAGGATTTTAAACAGAACGTGCAGCTTACAGCGAACTGAGGGTGGAACACGTGGAACCCGAGACTCTCAGAGACGCATGTCCACATCACTGCACGCACAGCTGTGGACGAAGGAGACGAAATAACTTTACTCACCAACAGCTGGAGCGCGGCTTCTGCTCCCTCGTCATCTGCCTGTCGGTGAGAGTAGGACGAGTGTGTGCGAGTGTGTGTGCGAGTGTGTGTGTGAGTGTGCAAGTGTGTGTTGTCGCCTGCTCGCCTTCACCTCCTCCTCTGTCCATAAGGCAGACGCCGGGGTCTGCGTTTGTCCTCAGATCGGAGTGTGTGTAGGTGTGTGTGTGTGTGTGCGCGCACCCACCACCCCACATCCCAATCAGTGCGCCCCCCCGTCCTCTGACACGCTGGAGTGTGTTTGTGTGAATAGCAGCTATTCTTCCTCAGACGGCCGTCACATTAAAGGAGAATAAATCAGAGGAGGTGCGTCTCCTCCTCTCTGAGCCTTCCACAAAATGAGCCGCTCAACATCCAGCCAGAGACATCAGCCTACAGAGCGCTCGCTCTCGCTCTCGCTCTCTCTCTCTGTAACCCAGTAAAGCTCTCTCTTTTGCTTTTTCTCTCTTTAAATGTGTGATTATGTGAAGCTCTCTCTCTCTCTCTCTCTCTCTCTCTCTCTCTCTCCTAATGTGTGACTATCTGAAATGCATCCTTTCTCTCTCTCACTCTCCAAATGTATGACTATGTCTATGATGTGACACTCTCTTTCTCTCTCTCTCGCTCTCTCTGATTGCCTTTCTCCTATTGTGTGACTATCTGAAGTGTGCTCTCTCTCTCTCTCTCTCTCTCTTTGAATGTATGACTATGTAAAGCTCTCTCTCTCTCTCTTGAATGTGATATGACCCTCTCTCTCTCTCTCTCTCTCTCTCTCTCTAATTCTCTCTCTCCTAATGTGTGACTATCTGAAGTGTGCTCTCTCTCTCTTCTCTTCAAATGTAAGACTGTGCAATGCTTTCCCTCTCTCTCGCTCGCTCTCTCTCTCTCATGAGTGTGATGTGACACACTCTCTCTCTCTCTCTAATTCTCTCTCTCCTAGTGTGTGACTATCTGAAGTGTGCTCTCTCTCTCTCTGAATGTATGACTATGTAAAGCTCTCTCTCTCTCTAAAGTGTGGATGTGACACTTTTTCTTTCCCTCTCTGATTCCCTCTCTCCTAATGTGTGACTATCTGAAGTGCTCTCTCTCTCTCTCTCTCTCTCTCTTTAAATGTGTGACTATGTTAAGCTCTCTCGCTCTCTCTGTCTCTTGAGTGTGATGTGACACTCTCTCTCTCTAATTCTCTCTCTCCTAGTGTGTGACTATCTGAAGTGTGCTCTCTCTCTCTCTCTTTGAATGTATGACTATGTAAAGCTGTCTCTCGCTCTCTCTCTTTCTCTCTGGAGTGTGGATGTGACATTTTCTCTCTCTCTCTCTCTCTCTCTTTCTGATTCCCTCTCTCCTAATGTGTGACTATTTGAAGTGCGCTCTCTCTCTCTCTCTCTTCTCTTTGAATGTATGACTGTGAGGCTCTCTCTTGCTCTCTCACTCTCTTTAAATCTGTGACTCTCTGAAGCTCTCTCTCTCTTTGCTCCCTCTCTTTCTCTATCTGTTAGATTTGAAGGGAGCGTCTCACAAAAGCACTAACTAGTTGAAAGTGGCTCAGGGATTGTCTCCTGATTCCTAGTGTTGTGAAAATATGGTCAGAAGTATTTGAACACTCCTCGAAATGTAGGTTTGAAGTGTTAACAGTTGCTTCCTTGGATCACTTATGATGCACACTGACCCCCCCCCACCCCCCCCCCCGCATCCAGGGACACCGCAGAAGAGCTGAAGTGTTAGGGATGCTCTCACACAGTCGTCTAACCATCACAGTTTGGTCCATTTTGCACTCAGATCCTCACATCTGCCCATATTTTCTATTGCGGACACATCAACATGCTGCTTAATATAAATATAATGTATACACACACACACACACACACACACACACACACAACAGTATCTCATCTCATTATCCTCTGCTTAATTCTGTACAAAGGATTATGGGAGAACCTTTTGGGTGCTGGAAAAATACATCAAGGTTAGGGAACCAATCCATCGCAGGGCACACACTCACACACAGAATATAGGATTAATTTAAAGCAGCCAATTCACCTTGAATTCATGTTTTTGAACCCTATTGCTGAGAGGCAAATATGCTAATAACTACACCACCATGCCGCCCATTACATTATATATACACATATGTATATATTAATAATTTAAGGTATGTAATTTGAACAGAAAGTGCAGTAATCAAAATCATTCTTGGGTTTGTAATACTACATCATAATCACAGTACGGGATTTCAGTGGTTTGTGATACAAATAAGTCAGACAGACCATAATAGTTGCTACAGGCCACAGTAAATCCTGCAGCGCACAATATCAGCCATGTTACAAATTCCTGTCCATGTCACCGAAAAAAAAAACAAAAAAAGAACAATATCCAGTGTCGGGCGGCACAGTGGCTTAGTGGTCGGCATGTTCGCCTCTCAGCGCTAGGGATTCCCGGTTCGTATCCCCATCTGGGTAGAGTTTCCATGTGGGTTTCCTCCGGGTTCTCCGGTTTCATCACACAGTCCAAAAACATGGATCAAGTCAATTGAGTTCTCTAAATTGCCCCATATACAGTGTGTATGTCTGTGTGTGTGAGTGAGTGTGTGCCCAGCGATGGATTGGCCCCCTGTCCTAAGTTTATCTGCCCAAGCCCGAAACGTTCTCTCCTGGATGGGCCTGGGGAACCCCCCCACGACCCTAATATAGGATTAAGCAGACGATAATAGATGGATGGAATATCCAGTGTCACCAAAATCAATGTTAAACATACATTTAAACTTTTAAAGGACATGTAAACAGTAGACATGGGTTTGGCATTATTACTACGTTACCGTAACCAATTAAATAAATCATGTAATCATCGTTGTTCACGTAATAAACCAATATGAGCTTATCTTGTTCAAAGGTTTGCTATTTAACAGACATTTCTATTTCAGGATCACAAACGATAACGTTGTCTTTGGCTTTGTTTCTGTACGACGCTGCTGTCAGCTTATTTTCTAGAAGATTAAAAGTGTTTTTCCTCTTCTGTAATGCTGAGGTTCTTCATCAGAGCATGTCTGTTTAAGTTCTGCAGAATGTCAATCTGTGGGCTACATGCAGAATTTGTCTTAATAATTATGCAGTTATTCAGAATGATGGGGTTCAACCTATTGATCATATTTAAGACAGAACCCTATTACAGAACCCGAATTCTGTACTAGTAAAACCAACTTAACTAGTTGAGTGTCATCTAACCATACAAACCAACCAGTGGGATGGAATTATTTATTCATTTATTATCTTCCGCTTTATCCTATATTAGGGTTGCAGGGGGGGTTCCCTATGCCCATCCAGGGGAGAACGTTTCGGGCGCTGGGCAGATATACCCAGAACAGGGCGCCAATCTATCACTGGGCACACACTCACTCACACAGACACACTCTTTATGGGGCAATTTTGAGAACTCACTTAACTTGATCCATGTTTTTGGACTGTGGGAGGAAACCGGAGAACCCGGAGGAAACCCACGTGGACACGGGGAGAACATGGAAACTCCACCCAGATGGGAACTTGTACCAGGAATCCCTAGTGCTGAGAGGAGAACATGCTAACCACTAAGATGCAGAATTTGTCTTTAGAAATAATTATGCACTTATTCAGAATGATCCTACGAAGTACAATAAAAAAAGTTGCTCTCGATCATATTTAAGACAAAACCCTATTACAGAAACCGAGCTCTGTACTAGTAAAACTAACTTAACTATTTAAGTGTCGTCTAACCATACAAAAAAATCTGTTCAGCACCGTGAAGCTATAAAATGTGCAGCTCAGTTAAATATATGTATAAAGATTTTTTACAGTTGCGTTAGTGAAACCCTTACGCAACAGACCTCTGTCGGCGTTTCCTTTGACATGTAAAGCCAGGCCTGACATTTTGTTTGAATATCTGCTCAAAGAACAGCATGAAGCAGCTGAACATGCTTGTAGAGCATCAGTAGTCACTTTTGTGTACATAAACAGATGCTTGTGACGCTTAGCAACCAGCGGTGTAGCCAAGGCCACATGCAATATACCCAAATATACGCATACTGTCCAAATGGCGTGCTGATAGAATTAGGGGAATAATAAAAATGATAAGTAAGCATGTCCTGTCTGTCCCACTGAGATCCAGATCATTTTTATTGTAGTTTATTTTAATTTTATTACCAATGTGAGCATTAAATATTGGGTGCCATTGGAAAAAGCTTCATATTAATTTCACCTTTTGTAGCTAAATAAGTAAAGATGGTACATGAGTGGAAGATTACAGCACCACAACGCCAAAGCTTAATACAAGACATGGAGTTATTTAACATAACGCTTTGAAGAAACCTTGAAGAACATGTTAGGTTTAGGATGTAAGCAGCTGAATCTGTGACAATCTGTTGATGAATGTTTTGCTTAAAATGGAAAGGATTTGATTGCAGAAAGGTCAGCATTGTTAATGCAACAGAGTCGCGTCCGGGTTCAACTGCTTCAGCTAAAAAGAACCTTTTCTTTATTTTCCCATTGAGGATTCAGTTTGAACACAGTGTGACATCACTCGAGGGATAAACAGAGATGCCAGTCCACCTTGATTAAAAATATATGACACGCCTGGAAACTGGGTAGCGTGGAGGTGCTGCACTTTCAGGTTGAGCTTTAAAATACATTCTTACAGAAACTAGATTATTTATTAGTCTGAACACACTGCACACTGTACTTCATATCCGAGCTGTTTCATTGGCCTAAGACCTGACGACTGTGTCGACAAGGGTTATCTGGCTGAAACCCATCAGTCACTGTATGATCCTCGTGGCATAGCTCGTTCCATTCTGTTAAAAGTGTCATTGTATCATTGAGTAAACATCCCATGAAGGGGTTTTGGTGGTCACAATGCTCAGGTAAGCCTTACTGTCTAAACATCCATCCACACGTATCAGAGGACAAAGTGTGTGTTGAATAATCATTCTTTTCACCATAAATCCACCTACAAATTCTGATCCTTCCCCCTACCCTGGCCTATATCCAGCACTGGCAAACTGAGGGTGGCCCTCGTATAAAAACATTTATATGGCCCATATGTTCCCAAACACATTTGGCCCATGCTTGGCAGACATGTGGTACTGCTACCTGTGACCAGCGAATATAAAGAAAAATTAAATGGCCCACATGTTCCAAATTCTGGTTCTGGTCAAAATCTGCTAGAAATTTATCAGGGCTACACACATGGGCATTAGGGTGTTGGGTATCAATCTGGAGGTTATGGGTTTAAATGGTCTCTATAGAGTGTGTGTCTGTGTGAGTGAGTGTGCTGGGCACCCTGTCCTGGATGTATCTGCCCACACCAAGAAAGTTCTTGCCGTGATGATTATTATTAATAATAATAATAATAATAATGTGGGGCACGGTGGCTTAGTGGTTAGCACGTTTTCCTCTCAGCGCTAGGGATTACTAGTTCAAATCCAATCTGTGTGGAGTTTCCATGTTCTCCCCGTCTCTGCATGGGTTTCCTCTGGGTTCTCCGGTTTCCTCCCATAGTCCAACACCATGGATCAAGGTCAAATGAATGTTCCAATTTGCCCCATATAGAGTGTGTGTGTGTGTGTGTGTATGTGCCCAGCAATAGATTGGCACCCTGTCCTGGATGTATCTGCCCAGTGCCCTAAACGTTCTCCCCTGGATGGGCATGGGAAACCCCCCGGTGACCCTAGTAGAGGATAAAGTGTAAGATAATGGATGGATGGATAGTAGTAGTAATAATAATAATAATAATAATAATAATAATAATAATAATAATAATAATGCGTGAGACACTTAGGCTAATACATGACCCTAATCCAGAGCGAATGTTGCAACCAGATTTGTGGCAAGCCGGCCAGGATCATGTTTGCCACCTGGATTGAACATGTACATAATCTCTTCATTATTATTGTTTAACACCGCTGCTCGCTCAAGGAGGATTAATTCCTTCCTTCCTCTGAGCATCTGCTTCTGATGACTGTTTGCCATTCAGACCAGTTATCAGTAGAAAAGTAGAAAATAATATAATTATCTGGTAGTTCAGGTGTGCAGATGTACATGTTAAACATCAATTAAGTGTTATGGGGGGGAAAAAAAGGTCTTGTATTTTAGCAGAGCAGAAACACTGCACAAATTATGTCTCATGTATCACATTCAACTCCCCTGCTGCAAAAAACACTCTTATTAGCGCTCTACTCTGTACCCAGCAGTGTTTAGCATTCAGACAGCGACTCTTAAACAAGAATTACTGGCCCTTTTGATTACAATTTAGACTTAAACCAAGCGGGAAATGTCCAGCACCATTACTACAAGCAGCATGAGAAACATTAAGATCATGATGAACTCATTAATCAAACCTCCGCTTTTAAACACGGCCGTGATCCAGAGAAAAGAAAGAAGTTCTTGCATCAGATGACTTAAAAGATCGAGCTATAAATATCTGTCTATCTCAGGACATGCTGCAACCCGGTCATCATTACAACCATGGAACAAAAGCTGGATTTATAGAAATGTCACCACAGTTGGGCTTTTATTTTTTTTTTTAAATTGTTCAACCTCATGAAAGAACTTAACGCCTGTCCTTCAGTAAATTGAGGGCACTCTTGAAGTTGCTACTTTTGACAGCAGCATTACAAAGTAATTCCTCTGTTGTTTGGATGGATTGAGGTCTGACACGGCAATCGGCGCCTTTTATCTTCACATAGATCCGTTCTTTTAAAATCAAGCCAGCTGGCCACCGGGTTTTAAATAAAGCACAAATCACATCAAATTTGTAGGTTTACTGAAAATCAATGAGTTTAGGGTTGTAATTATTTTGGATTGTTAGTAAAATGCTTTGTAATCAAGGCAGCTACGTGCATGGTGTTTGATTTAATATGGGCATGAACTGTAATTCTCAACTGGTGGATCACGGTCACATTGTGGGCAGGTCGCGGACAGCTTGTAAAGAATAAATACGTAATAAAAAAAAAATGCTTATCTGATTTTGTACCTGTCAGAGAGAGGCACGTGTCAGACACATGCAGATTCTGGTTGCCATTGTAACCACTATTCATTTGCCAGTTATCCTACTCTTTAAATTGGTGATGATGTTTGGAGGCAAGATGGCGAAACCCAAATATACCCAGAATATTTAAAATATGGATTTTTGCTCATTGAGTTTCTCCGATTAAAAGAAATTGCTCTCAAATTCTTTTTTTAAGGCATTTTTTAAATATTTGTTGGGTTTATATGCTTTAAAAGTGGGTCGCAATTTAATGATAATGAGAAAACCTGGGTCCCGGGCTTAAACCAGTTGAGAAACCCTGAGCTGAAATGTTGACTTCTGAGAACAATGATGCAGACAGATGTGTGGCAGATGCTGCTTGTGTGGAAGGCAGAACCCAGGGCAATACACAGTAATTAAAAGGTAACCGTTAATTCACATCTTTCTAATGCAAACCTCTATCTCCCACGGCTCCTATCCTATCTCTCACCTGCTTCCTACCATCACCACATATCACAATGTCATTTAAAGGTATGTAAGGTAATTTAATTCCATCAAGGTAGCTTTAGAAACCACTGGTGAGACGTGCTGTGTTTCGGGAGCGGGAGCAAGATCACAAGGCGGTGGGGGGTCGGTTCTTTGCAGGGTATCATTCAACTATTCATTTACACCTAGAGGCACCTAGAGAAACCCAGCATGCCTGGAGGACATGGACGTGGCTGCAGGAGAAGAACAAGACTCCACACGTTCCCCAATGAGAGCTCTCATGCAAATCATCTCAGTGCAGAGGACACAGTGGGTAACATTCTGTAGGACATCTTAAGTTCTAGTTATTCTTTTAGCATGTTCTCTTTATGTCTCTTGGAATGGTTTTTGGAGAAAACTGAAGAACATGAATAAAACCTATGCGGACAAGGATTTGGCTTGTGGTTAAGGAAACAGTCTTGTGACCTAAATTTTCCCGGTTCGATTCCTGGTCTAATTCGGGTTCGCCTCTCAGCGCTAGGGATTCCCGGTTCGAATCCCCATCTGGGTGGAGTTTCCATGTTCTCCCCGTGTCTGCGTGGGTTTCCTCCGGGTTCTCCGGTTTCCTCCCACAGTCCAAAAACATGGATCAAGTTAATTGAATTCTCAAAAATTGCCCAATTTAAAGTGTGTCTGTGTAAGTGAGTGTGTGCCCAGCGATGGATTGGCGCCCTGTCCTGGGTCTATCTGCCCAGTGCCCGAGACGTTCTCCCCTGGATGGGCATGGGGAACCCCACCGCGACCCTAATAGAGGATAAGCGGAAGATAATGAATGAATGAATATGTGTGTGTGTGTGTGTGTGTGTGTGTGTGTGTGGTTGGATGATGGATGGGTTTAATGTGGAGACAATTTGCTTTGTGTGTGTCAGCACAATAGGCAAAATAAATCTATTTAAACATGGAGGAAACTCCAGCCAGATTGGGATTTGAACCCCAGTGCTGACAGGTGGACATGCTAACCACGACGCCCCCATTCTGCCCAGCTCAATAGTCATTTTGTCTTAGTGAAACATTCTAGAACCACAGACATGCAGCCTACCCCTCCTGTTTCCAATCTAACATCACTCTGAGACTGGAGGCAGTGGGTTTATTTTTAAGTTTTGTATTATCTTTCCTCATTAGTTTTAATCTTTGGTGTTTTAAAGATTTCCATTAGATGCAAACAGCACAGTTCTGTCAATGAGCTGATTGGTTTAAATGATTTAATAAAAACAGTCCTTTACAAAAACTAAAAGCAACAACTCATTGTGTTGAGTAAATCAGTGTTAGTCAACACACTGAAAGGTTTGTATTTTTTTTGTTCTTAGATTAAAATCAGTAGGGATAAACATATTGGGACACTTACATTCATTTATTCATTCATTCATTCATTCTCTCCCACTTTATCCTCTATAAGGTCGCGGGGGGTTCCCCATGCCCATCCAGGGGAGAACGTTTCAGGCGCTGGGCAGAAACACCCAGGACAGGGCGCCAATCCATTGCTGGGCACACAATCACGCACACTCTATATGGGGCAGTTTTGAAGAACTTAATTGACTTGATCCATGTTTTTGGACTGTGGGAGGAAACCGGAGAACCCGGAGGAAACCCACACGGACACGGGGAGAACATGGAAACTCCACTCAGATGGGGATTCGAACCGGGAATCCCTAGTGCTGAGAGGTGAATGTGCTAACCACTAAGCCACCGGGGGCACCTACATATTACACCGAAATAGCAGTAATGACATCTTACACTAAGTTGGACCTTCTTTTGCAGATCAAAAAGCCTTCATTCTTCAGGATTAAAGATTTTTATTCGTCATGTGCTTTTGCAGTTGGTACAAAGTACAATGAAAAGTAAAGCGCTATTCCAAGGACTGTGCAAGATGTAAAAGATGAGAATAAGATTTATATTAATAATAACGATGATGTCAGAGAGGTTAGAAAACACAGTCTAAGAGAAGAAGTCATAATGGTGTCTGTCCTCACCCTTGCCATGAACCTTGAAATGTTTTATACAAAATTTGGGCTTTATTTGCTTATTTAGTCTTTAAAAACTATATATTTGAGATCAGTCAATAATATTGGACTAGAGGGTCTGGCTCTCAAACACTATTCTAGTTCATCCCCAGGGTGTTTTGAGTTTTTAGTGCAGGCCAGTCCAGTTTCTTTACATAAAAGTCCTTCAGCCATGACATGATGGGCTAAAGTCATGCTGGAACAGAAAAAAACCCTTCTCCAACAATTCTTAGAAAGTCAGAAGCATACAGTTGTTCAAAATGCAAAGCAAGGTATGGTAACTTAATTTAATTTAATGATTAAGAGGTGTGTCCTGATTGTTTTCCCTATTCGTATACGTCTATGTTAACAAAGAAATTTCAATAAAATAAGAAACCGGGCGGCACGGTGGCCTAGTGGTTAGCACATTAGCCTCTCAGCACTAGGGATTCCCGGTTCGAATCCCCATCTGGGTGGAGTTTCCATGTTCTCCCCATGTCTGCGTGGGTTTCCTCCGGGTTCTCCGGTTTCCTCCCACAGTCCAAAAACATGGATCAAGTTAATTGAATTCTCAAAAATTGCCCCATATAGAGTGTGTGTGTGAGTGAGTGTGTGCCCAGCGATGGATTGGCGCCCTGTCCTGGGTCTATCTGCCCAGCGCCCGAGACGTTCTCCCCTGGATGGGCATGGGGAACCCCACCGCGACCCTAATAGAGGATAAGCGGGAGATAATGAATCATTTTTACAATGATATGGCTTAACAATTTCTTTTAATTACATTTTACATTATTCATCGATTTTCTGTAACCCTCTTTATTTTTAAAGAATCCGGAGGAGAAATTGGCAGCCTTATTGAACCGAGAGTGAGGGCAGGCTCTTAGTTGTTATTGAATAAAGCATTGAATGGCTGCTGGAGCCTTCCCAAAACATAAATAAACTAATAATGAGTTCGATTAAAAGGGCTTGGCTCGATCAATAACACAGGTTTGCCCATCTTCAAGTTAAACCCACTTCCCCCACTGCAATCCTTTATGTGTTGCACTGAAAATGCCCTAGAAATCAGCGTTATGTGCCTTGAAATTAGAATTAGGATCTTTTATGCTAATCACGCAATTAAAGCTCGGCTTGTGCTTAATGATTTTGTTTGTTTACTTATTTACAGTGCAAGTTTTCAATCACAGTGCATCTGAGGTAATTATAGTCTGTGCCTATAAAAAAGTGACACTGTGGAATGAAGAGAAATAACGAATAGCACGACACAATCTGTTTGTTTCACCCGAACACGTACATACACCTACATTCAGATGTATTAGTTCATTTGCACGCCGACCAGCTGCCTATGATACATAAAGTAATTACCTACTTGGGTTTGCTCGCAGGCCGAACAAACGGCTTTCTTTCTCCTAAAATCTATATGGCAGTGTTGGATGGACCGATAGATCAAGCCTGACAGCTTCATTAGGTTGAGTATTAGCCAGAAACAGAAATAGAGAGAAACAAAACACGAGATGTGAAAGGAAGTAGAAACTGTTCCCAACACCGTCTTACTTATTCGTGAACTTGAGACATAGAGCACAGAAATGAAAGAATTGCCGTCTGAGAGACAGCTTTGGTATTTTTATGTAGTTTAGCATGTAGCAGCGGTTGTAGTCTTTTTGATCAAGGAACCCGCCTTGTGGCCTGAAATGCTCAGGTTTGATTCCCGGTCCCGCCAAAGTACTATGGCTGAAGTTTATTGAAGACGCAAAACGCCCAAAGAGCAAGCTGAAGAGACAGTGGCAAGAAAAAACTCCCTGTTTTGTTGTTATTTTAAGGAAGAAACCTTGTGAGGACCGAGGCTCAGTGGGGGACTCATCCTTCTTGAGCGGCCGGGCTGCATCAACAGTGTGGGACAGCCATGTGCAGATTGTATTGAGATCAGGTGACCGTATTTAAAAACTTTAATAACTGGAAAACTATATGTAAGTCCATTGAGGACGTCCTGTAGGACCGCCAGTCCAATTAATATCCAGGTTCCATCCAGTCATCATCGTAGCTGCAGTGGTTCGGCAGAGCCATGGATGAAGATCTGACCACATCCCCACTTGGGCAAGGCACCCAAATGCTTCCTGGGCACCATGTACAGGGCTTGTGTGCTCACTTTACTGCATGGTAGGTATGAGATGATTACAGATTTTAATGCTACGATTATTGTCTGATAAATAATCACAATTTAAATTGCAATATATAGTGTGTGTGAGTATGTAAGTGTGTGCACCTTGGTGTATCTGCCCAGCGAGTGAACGTTTCTCTCCTGGATGGGATGGGGAACCTACTCGGTGATGGTCTTGACCGTTTGAGATTGTCTATTGCCAATTGATTGTTAATCATTCATTCATTCATTATCTTCCGCTTATCCTCTATTAGGGTCGCGGTGGGGTTCCCCATGCCCATCCAGGGGAGAACGTCTCGGGCGCTGGGCAGATAGACCCAGGACAGGGCGCCAATCCATCGCTGGGCACACACTCACTCACACATACACACTCTAAATTGGGCAATTTTGAGAATTCAATTAACTTGATCCATGTTTTTGGACTGTGGGAGGAAACCGGAGAACCCGGAGGNGGGCACACACTCACTCACACATACACACTCTAAATTGGGCAATTTTGAGAATTCAATTAACTTGATCCATGTTTTTGGACTGTGGGAGGAAACCGGAGAACCCGGAGGAAACCCACGCAGACACGGGGAGAACATGGAAACTCCACCCAGATGGGGATTCGAACCGGGAATCCCTAGCGCTGAGAGGCGAATGTGCTAAACACTAAGCCACCGTGCCGCCGATTGTTAATCAATTACTCATTAATTAAATGCTGTGTTTTATTATCAGCTCTAACTGCTTTTCTTGTTCGTTTCTTATGAGGTGTGGCCGGTTTTCATGAGGTGTAGTCAGATCTTCATCCATGGCTCTGCCGATCCACTGCGGCTACGACGATTACTGGATGGAACCTGTATATTAATTGGATGGCGGTCCTGCAGGACAACCTCAATGGACTTACGTAGTTTTCAAGTTATTAGAGTTTTTCCACTTTTTAAATACGGTCACCTGATCATCAAACAATCTGTACATGGCTGTCCTACACTGTTGATGCAGCCCGGCCGCTCAAGGAGGATGAGTCCCCCACTGAGCCGCGGTCCTCACAAGGTTTCTTCCTTAAAATAACAACATAACAGGGAGTTTTTTCTTGCCACTGTCTCTTCGGCTCGCTCTTTGGAGGTTTAAAGTCTTATAATGCTGTAAAGCTGCTTTGTGACAATGTACTTTTGTAAAAAGCGCTTTATAAATAAATGACTTGAACTAAATACTTAGGAAAGTTTGTGGGGATCCAGATGGTTCTACAGTTTAAACGTTTGGCTAAAGTTTACTTCTGAATAAAACTCACCTGTTTAACAGTAAGTTCCACTGTTGTAGAAGTGAGATAAAATACTCCAGATTGTGGTGCTGGATAATAATCAACATCAGGATGATTAATGACTCTCCACGAGGCGATGCTCATGTGAGTGTACCTGCACGGTCTGTCAATTCCTTTCTTAAAGAAAAATAAATCTGCACCCATTAGTGATGAAATGTGATGGATGTAAGCTCGGCCGCTGTATACCAGCACACGGCTTTGATTAGTCCAGTCGACCCTGCACGCGTGTGTGTGTGTGGGGGGGTGGTGGTTGTGAATGTATCTCAGCTCACAGCTAATCACTTATCTCTAAAATCCTGCACAGGTTGGCTAAAACTCTCAGATTAATACACTAGCCCTGATAACTCTAAAAGCTATTGTAATCCTGTCAGCGTGATTCATGCGAGGGACGCTGAAAAATCACGGGCGCAAAAATAGAATTCATTTGCCAAAAATGGACACTTCATTTATTTTTTAATAGGAATAAGATTAGAACTGGCAGTAATATGATGAAAAGTTTCAAATCTGAAAAGGAACCTGCTTCCCCTCTAGAACACTGTGACAGCCGTGAAACAGCCGATCGGCTCGTCAATAGCACCCATGCCTGCACTTTGAAGGGAGCGAGGAAGACCAGATTTTTTTTTTTCCCCCTCTTCAAATGTCAAACTCTTTACAGACAGTCTCTCCATCTGTGCAAGTGTGCTGGCTTGAAGCCCCAGGAGGGACTGTGCTGTGCTGCAGCAGCTCTGTCACGGATCCTCCACAGCCACGAGGAGCATGTAAATGTTTCCCTGCAGCTGCATTACTGCACAACTGTCCATCAAATCTGTTGAGCTCTGCTACAGACCCTGCCCTAGTTCAGGTTTTGGGTTCATATAGAAGTTTAACACAGAGAACATCATTATGTTCTAAAGATCTTGAATTGCCCAAATGCCACCAAGCTACCAAACCAGGTCTAATTTATTAATATTCAAAAGTCCTACACTATTAGCAACTATTCAAATGTAAAGTATACTCATGCAGGCACATGGAGAACATGTGACTCCACACAGAAAAAACATTAGTTTCAGCCGGGGGCGGCAAGGTGGCTTAGTGGTTGGCACGTTTTCCTCTCAGCACTAGGGATTCCCGGTTCGAATCCCCATCTGGGTGGAGTTTCCATGTTCTCTCCGTGTCCGCGTGGGGTTCCTCCGGGTTTTCCGCTTTCCTCCCACAGTCCAAAAACATGGATCAAGTCAATTGAGTTCTCCAAATTGCCCCATATAGGGCATGTTTGTGTGTGTGCCCAGCGATAGATTGGCGCCCTGTCCTGGGTGTATCTGCCCAGCGCCCGAAACTTTCTCCCCTGCATGGGCTTGGGGAACCCCCCGCGACACTAATATAGGATAAAGCGGAAGATAATGGATGGATGGATAGTTTCAGCCGGGAATTGAACCCTGGACTGTCATGGAGTATGGCAGGAGCTACGCATTTGATTTGGTACAGCTTTACATTTGACGCCCTTTCTGACACAACCTTTTAACAAGTGCACTTATACCCTTACCCCTAATTAACATGAGGTCATTTAGCAGACGCTTCTATCCAAAGCGACATACAAGTATCCCAACTTTGTTGGGTTCAAATACAGAGTCTTTCATGATACAGCCCCCTGGAGCAATGAGGGTTAAGGGACATGCTCAAGGACCTGGGATTTAAACCCACAACCTTCAGGCTGATAACACTTTAACCTCAAAGCTAACAAATCTTTGGTAGGACCCCTAATGGCCTGGAAAATAAATCTTTTGCTTCTAATTCAAAATCTCTGATTTGAACATTAGTAAGATGTGGCGTAAACTGGACTGGACTCACCACATTTGTTTACGTCTATCCCTCCAGGAATCAAACCTGGGTCCTTCCTTCTGTTAACCGCTGAAGCCCTATTAACAATAAAATTATAGATATAGGGTCACTGTAACGGATTTACAGTAACAGCTTTTCTGCAAAATTTTGGATTCTGAACGATAGTTCAATTCATCTGGACAAGTCTTTCTGAGGTCATCCACCGATGTTGGACAAGAGGGCCTTGTTCGCAATCTCTATTCTAGTTAATCCCAAATGTGATCAGTGGGGTTAAAGTCCGAGCTCCCTGTATGGACCTTGCATTGTGCAGTGGGACTCAGTCATGCAGGATGAGTAAAGGGCCTTCCCCAAACTGTTAGTACAAAGCTGGACAACATACAATTGTCTGAAATGCATATCTAGGTTTTTGATTTTATATCCCTGTGGAAATAGGACTGAATTGATTGGCTCAGAGGTGTAACAGGTTTTTATGAGTATGTCGACTGTACATATAGATTAGATTTAAATACAATCACCAGCACAGATTGTATTTTCTGATGCCACTGGGTTCAGTTAGTATTTGTTTTAAATCACAAGCTCCAGCTTGATGCATCGAGTCACAAAAACAGAAGCAAGTAGCTTCAGTTACCGAGTCTCAAGTGGCCAGAGATACACCGGTTGTAAAGTAACAGAGTGATCTGATTTAGCCCTATGAAAAGTCAGAAAGTGGAAGTCGAGGGCCTGGAGAGAAAAACAATAAGAGAGAGAGAGAGAGAGAACGAGAGAGCGAGAGAGAGAGAGAGAACGAGTAAAAAAGGAATCTCCTCTTACAACATCTCTCATAGGGCACTGATTTATTTATGTGTAGGGCTGTAAACACACACACACACACACACACACANTAAAGTAACAGAGTGATCTGATTTAGCCCTATGAAAAGTCAGAAAGTGGAAGTCGAGGGCCTGGAGAGAAAAACAATAAGAGAGAGAGAGAGAGAGAACGAGAGAGCGAGAGAGAGAGAGAGAACGAGTAAAAAAGGAATCTCCTCTTACAACATCTCTCATAGGGCACTGATTTATTTATGTGTAGGGCTGTAAACACACACACACACACACACACACATACACACACACACACACACACACACACAATGAAAATAGGTTCTGTTTTGGTTCCTTTTTTTACAGTTAAGGGAGCATGGATATGTTTTCAGCAAAGGAGGCAAAGGAAAATGAATTTTGTGTGGAATGATGTCACCAAGGGTGGGGTTTGTGTGTGTGTGTGTGTGGGGGGGGGGGGGGGTTCCCCATNTGTCACCAAGGGTGGGGTTTGTGTGTGTGTGTGTGTGGGGGGGGGGGGGGGTTCCCCATGCTCATCTAAGGGAAAAGATTTCAGGCGCTGGGCAGATGCACAGAGTACAGTGTGCCAATTCATCGCTGGTCACACACACACACTATATAGGGGCAATTTAGAGTAGCAATTCACCTTGAATCTATGTTTTTGGACTATGGAAGGAAACTGGAAAACCCGGAGAAAACCTGCACGGTGGTTAGCATGTCTGAGTCTCAGCACTGAGGATCCAGGTTTGAATCCCGTTGCAGGTTTTCAACAGTTGCCGCCCACAGTCCAAATTCAAGAAGAATGATATGCTCTAAATTGCCCCTATATAGTGTCTTTGTGAGTGTTTTCACCCAGATGTGCATGGGGAACCCCCCGGGAACCCCCCCACACACACACACATTACTTTCTGCCTATTGGATTAGGCAGAATATAATGAGATGAGGACACAAATTCCTGATGATGCACCTCAAAACATTTTAGTTGGTCCTTGATGAACAGTAAAAACAGCTGTGACTTGATAAAACATATTTTGAAATCAGATGTCTAATAAAGTCCTAAAGGCAGAACGTCAGATGTCAAATCAAATACCTCGACAATATGACGCCCTCCATCCTTTTCTGCCCCACACTGCCAATTTTATTAGTGTTACTGCTTTATAAGAGCCCATACATTTAGCATCAGGGCTGCAGGAGCTTTGAGTCATGAACTAGTCTTTAATTAGAAGTTCACTCACTTTTCTCAGATACTTGATGACTGGCTCCCTTAAGCTACTTTACTTTTTTCCTCAATAACACCCTGAAATGATTCCCTTCCGAAATCGATCAATAGACCCCTGCTCTCCACCTTTAAAACCTCACACAATGTCAGAGAGAGATTGAGTGTATAGTGGATGTGGGATTGGAGATGCTGCTGCCCTGAGGCAGTGTTTTTACCATGACTTTTAAAAAAAAAAAAATTTACCTTTAGAGCTGGAAACATGTGTGGGTGAGCGGAATCATTCATCATTCGACAAACTTACTGGACATCACAGACAGAAAGAGGGAACGAATAGTCAGAGAAATAATAATAATAATAATAATAATAATAATAATAATAATAATAGGGCGGCATGGTGGCTTAGTGACAGCATGTTCTCCTCTCAGCACTAGGGATTCCCGGTTCGAATCCCCATCTGGGTGGAGTTTCCATGTTCTACCCGTGTCCTCAATATGAATTATTATCATTCATTCATTCATCCATTATCTTCCGCTTTATCCTATATTAGTAATATAATTACTAATATAGGATAAAGCGGAAGATAATGGATGAATGAATGAATGAATGATAATAATAATAATAATAATAATAATAATAATAATAAAATGTACAGTGTAAAACATAGAGGGAGAAACTGCCTGTATTATATATAATTACTTACATAACACTTACATCACATTTAGTCATTAAGCAGATGCTTTTACCTAAAGCCACTTGAGTGAGAGAAGAGTTAAAAAGAAACCACATGAGCTGTAAGATCAATCAGGATCATTTGCTGATGATGCTTGATTTTTGTTTTTCTCTTTTTAATGTAAGTACTTCCAGAACAGATGCATTTTGAGTTTGCATTTGGTCATTCAGCAGACGCTTTTATTCAAAGCGACTTACAAAGTGAGCACAGGGTTGATACAGCATCCCTGGAGCAATGAGGGTTAAGGGTCTCGCTCAAGGACCCACACTGGTAACTTCAGTGGACCTGGGATTTAATCCCACAACCTTCCGATTAATAGCCCAACGTCTTAACCACTGAGCTACCACGCCCACAAGTTGTTCCTTGGATATTCCAAATGTTTCAGCGTCACGAAAAGAGTTAGGAATATTAGTTCTCCATTAATCCGACGTGAAGAGGGTAAGAACTACAGTAGAACACTACAGTGGGGTTGAAATGGAAGGCGGTGTCACTACAGTATAATGCAGATCGGGGTGTATCTGCAGCACGGTGGTTTAGTGGTTAGCACGCTGCCTCGCAGCTCTGGGGATCCAGGTTTGTTAAAAAAGTATACGGTGTATCGTCATTGATAATTATGTGTGAAACTACTTGGACTCACCCTCAGGTTGTGTCGTTTGTTGTACTTGAATTTTAACAAGAGCCACACGAGTATTTGTTTCAGCTCTGCAGAATGCCATCTGCTCCCAGTAATGAGTTTCACTCTATAACAATAGCCAACTAATTACTGCACTCTAATGAGTGGCTTTGTAGTTGGAGCAAACACTTTTAGATTCCTTCTGGGTTAAATTATTTTAACCGTGCCAGTGGTGTCTGTTATTGGCACGGCTCGCTGGTGGACTCTGAATCTGAACCTCCAACATTTTGGTCACGAGGACCAGTGATTCATTCAGTGGAAACATGTTGATGCAGACAGAGAGCCAAATGGAGCACAATTTAAAAAAAAAAAAAGCTTTTAAAGTTTATAGCAGATGAAGCTGAGATTTCTGCAGCGAGCGAACCATAGATTTCTTTAGATTCAATACGAAGAGAAACAAACCCATTTAAACCTGAAAGCGCTATTTCAATCTGTATGAACTGCCTTCCTCCCTTTTTCAAATTGACAACCGACTATAAAGAGAAAACAATCAAAGTGGTAAAAATGTCCTCAAAGCAGTAAGCAGGAAAAAAAAGAAAAAAAAAAGAAAAAACATAACTGGCCTCAGGAACCTGCTGCAACATGATCAATCCATCCATCCATCATCTTCCGCTTTATCCTCTATTAGGGTCACGGTGGGGTTCCCCATGCCCGTCCAGGGGAGAACGTTTCGGGCGCTGGGCAGATACACCCAGGACAGGACGCCAATCCATTGCTGGGCACACACTCACTCACACAAACACACTCTATATGGGGCAATTTGGAGAATTCAATTGACTTGATCCATGTTTTTGGACTGTGGGAGGAAACCGGAGAACCCGGAGGAAACCCACACGGACACGGGAAGAACATGGAAACCCAGATTGGGATTTGATCCCTAGCGCTGAGAGGTGAACGTGCCACCTCAACCTCAATCAATATCTTTCAAAATAATTAAAAGTGCAGGGAAGCAGGAAACATATGCAGGACAGGAAACATAGGAGAGTTATAATTATACTGCATTTAAATAATTCCAACATAGTATTTGCACATGCACTTGTGTCTCGCTTCCTCAGAAAGCTCTGGTCTGTAATATGTCTCCGTTGTGAGTCAAATCAACATCGTAGACACATCCTGAGGTTTTAGTCCACACCTGAGCTTCAGTTAGACAATGACTAAGTAAAATTCTTCAGGTTAAGAATTGCTTAGGGATCTGCCGCAAATAAACTCAATACATTACACGTGTTAATATAAGATCTAGTGTCTTACCTCACACAACGGTTTAATTTCCCACCTTCCCCCTGCGCCGTTTAAATAGCAATGCTGCTTGTGAATATATCCCTTCCAATGGGCATGGCCATCTAAAAATGAGGTATGTGGGTTCAATCCTAGCATATTGCTTCCATGGCCACAAAAAAACCCAGGTGCACTGCCGACTGAAATCAAACATCAACAGTCGGACGTTCACTACCATCTCGTTAGGTGGCGAATCATTAACACAAGCGTGTGTCCAACGGCACTGAACGTTGAAAACAACTAAACGCTATTAAATCTGACTTCAGATTGTACAGAGAATGCAGAACAATATAATATATATATATATATATATATATATATATATATATATAATATAATATATATATATATAAAAATAAAAAATATATACACACACTATACTGTGGGTTCTCCATTCACATTCAAATGGAGGACCATAATGGAGCAGCACTTTCTAGGTAGCTGCACCGATCAAATAGCAATCCACCAAAGTCAGAGCGCCACCTGGTTCCTAAAACGAATGGCAAGAGACACACTGATTGGTTTATGTTACGTTACACCCAAAACACACCCATGAAGAATTAGGAGAATTACTTTTCTTTACTATGACTTGTCCTTTTTTGCTGTGTAAGGTGTACTCTGGACCCCTAGAGTAATTCATCACAGATCAGACATGGACGTGTTGCTAATCCTCTTATACTTTAAACACATATGTTCCCAGGGACTTCCTATAGGGGGTCAAAACACTGATTACAATTATGAATGTGTTCCAGAACAGACTGTTCAGCCATATGCAGCAACAGCTGGAGTCTGCACACACTTCTCTATAGAACACTAAAACTAAAGTTATCCTGGATGAGAAAAAAAAAACCAAGAATATATTATGATTCACTGACTGAGTAACATCTGAAAATATCTGGGTTTGGGGCAGGTGGTGCCAAAAAGACGTGGGGGATAATGTGAGGATGTAGGCAGGTAGAAGGAATGCAAATCAGTTCATTTTCCCTTCTAATCCCTTGCAGTGTGCAGTTGCAAATGATGCTGCCTCAAGCTGTCCTCTTCTGTGAATGAACAACGAGTGTGTGAGTGGGTGCACAGTACAGTCAGCCAGTTGTGTAAGTGATAAAGAATGATAAAAACATACAGGAATCGATGATATTCATGGACTGTCTGGCCAAAAGTATGTGGACACAGACGTTTTATGAAGGTTAACATTATATACTAAAGTTGTTTTTTTGTTAGGTTTTTTTTTTTTGGTTGGGTTGGGATGGAATGGAGAAGGGTTTTGAGAGTCTTGGTGTTCATCATGTCCGGCTCTTAGCACTGGGGATCCAGGTATGAATCCTGATCGGAATTTCTTTCTCTAATTTCTCTCTGAGCTAACTAATGTAGCTTAAATCAATCATTTTCATACCCAGACATTTCTTATCCCATACCAGAAACCACAGCTTGTACTCTTTAAAAAAAAATCTAAATCACACAAATATGTCATGTTTAAGATTATGGAAATTGAATACCATTTTCCAGGGCGGCACGGTAGCTTAGTGTTTAGCACGTTAGCCACTTAGCGCTAGGGATTCCCGGTTCGAATCCCAAGCTGGGTGGAGTTTGCATGTTCTCCCCGTGTCCGCATGGGTTTCCTCCCACAGTCCAAAAACATGGATCAAGATCAATTGAATTCTCCAAATTGCCCTATATAGAGTGTGTCTGTGTGAATGAGTGTGTGCCCACCCATAGATTGGCACCCTGTCCTGGGTGTATCTGCCCAGTGCCCGAGTTGTTCTCCCCTGGATGGGCATGGAGACCCGCCCGCGACCTTAATAGAGGATAAAGACGGAAGATAATGAATGAAATACTATTTTCCCTCTGTTATGATGTTCGTCAGCCACATGATTGGCTGAGCTTTGTTTCTGAATGTTTGGTCTGTAATTCCATTATCCGACGAAAAGAGCTGAAACTTCTCTTCACGTCAGATACAAAGTAAGACAAAGCGAATCGAGAGGAAAGCAAATGAATTGTAACCTAGTTTATCCAAAAAGTGACATTTAAAATAACTGGTGAACTTCTGAGAGTTCAGAGCAGGTACAGTGCCATAAAGGAAGACTCAAGACCACATTCACTCATTCTGAAACTTCATGTTCTCTTACAAAAGTTTTAAAATTCCCCCCAAAAGAATTTCTCCTATGAAAACTTGGATGTAGTTCTCTCCTTCACAAAGTGAGGCCGTTGTCAGTACAAATATAAAACGCTCTAAATATAAAAACTCATAGCGGCTGCACCGTCCTGACATGCTGTACAGCGAACAGAGAGCGAGACACAAAGATGAAGGCACATCCATACTGACGGATCAATCTGCAGTCTGTAGACCTGTTCTTACAGTCTGTCTGGAAATTGACAGCTTTGTGTTGGAGAACCGTGCGGTCAATCACTGCAGCTAAAGTGTGCAGCGCTGCTCTACACTAAACTGTGGGCAATGCCTCATTATCACCATGGGAACTGTAATAATGAGGGAGTGGGCACTTTCTGTCATGTCCTTGTGCATTTCACTTTTACTGTTAAATACCTGTCAGTTATTCAGAATGCCTTTACTCTTCACATACTGATTCTATTTATCTTTAGCACAACTAACTGAATTACATTATTTATGATTCCTATTGTACAAAATAAATCTTCAAATTAATTAAACTGAATTAGTTAACATAACAATTAAGCACTTGATAAAAGACAGGTTAATTAAAACCAAGGTTAATATAATGTACACAAAACATTCATTCATTCATTATCTCCCGCTTATCCTCTATTAGGGTCGCGGGGGGGTTCCCCATGCCCATCCAGGGGAGAACATCTCGAGCGCTGGGCAGATAGACCCAGGACAGGGCGCCAATCCATCGCTGGGCACACACTCACTCACACAGACACACTCTAAACGGGGCAATTTTGAGAATTCAATTAACTTGATCCATGTTTTTGGACTGTGGGAGGAAACCGGAGAACCCGGAGGAAACCCACGCAGACACGGGGAGAACATGGAAACTCCACCCAGATGGGGATTCGAACCGGGAATTCCTAGCGCTGAGAGGCGAACGTGCTAACCACTAAGCCACCGTGCCGCCTACACAAAACATTTTACAGATAATAATAATAATAATAATAATAATAATAATATGTTATGTTAGTATATATAACTTAAAACAGTCGACAGTGAATGTTAAGACAGAATCATGTAGATAAGATATATATATATTCATTCATTATCTTCCACTTTATCCTATATTAGGGTCGCGGGGGGGTTTCTGAACGTTTTGGGCGCTGGGCAGATACACCCATAACAGGGTGCCAATCTATCGCTGGGCACACACTCACTCACACAGACATGCACACAAACACACTCTATATGGGGCAATTTGGAGAACTCAATTTACTTGGATCCATGTTTTTGGACTGTTTTTGGAGGAAACCGGAGAACACGGAGGAAACCCACGCGGACACGGGGAGAACATGGAAACTCCACCCAGATGGGGATTCGAACCGGGAATCCCAAGTGCTGAGAGGCGAACATGCTAACCACTAAGCCACCGCGCCGCCCAAGATATATATGTATATTTATAAGGTACTGAAGATATTTTAAAATCTACAAATATTGTTTTAAAATTTTATATGCTACAACTTTTTAGTTCTAGCATAAACCTATACTGCTGCATTCTGGAGAAATTGAAGTTTATTATATTTTAGTTTAATTATATTGAGATGAAAATGAGCCCGTCTTAGACCCAGAATCCTGCTTTTTTGTTGATGTATAAAGTTAGAAATTGAATGTACAAACACTTATTGTGTTGTGTCTGTTCGGCTTACATTAACTAGGAGTGCCATTATTTCTATTTTATCTGAAAATAAATAGTAAGGACAAGCTGATACACACACAAACACACTCTACAGCTTTAAAAGACTTGATACATCAGACAAAATAACACCAGTTGCAACATTTTTTCATCAGGGCAAGGTTGATGTACGATACGAGAAGGATGAAGATTTACTGTCTATAGAGGAATTTATATAGAATCTGTGTTCTGTCTAGTTTAGAGGAATAATAAGAAAGCACAGCTATAAAAAAGGAAAATAAAGAACACTCAATCTCGTTTGAAGAAAGACCCTTGACCTTCCTGACATTTAAGAAGGTGTCGGCAAACAGAGCAGGTCTTTTTCGGGATTCAAGCTTCGTGGTCTCAGACGGATGGCAAACACTGTTCTCTATTGTATTTTTCAGACATGAAACCTTTAGTTGTAATGATCTCAGTTACACAGTGAATCCATGTGGAGGACAAGGACTCCTCCCAGCATCTCCAAAACTTCTTTATAAGTTAGTACTTTTTAGTACAAAAACTCCATAGTACAGGTACGTAGTGTAAGGAAGACAACATTTTAGAGTTCACTTTAATTTAAATAGTCATTTGTCAAAAATCATTGCAAAATAATCATGAGAAAAATAAATTCTTATTTTATTGCTTAAAGAACCAGTTAAATAATGTGTTAACTTATAAGACAAAATATTAAATGATTAACCAATGGCTTGCATATTCTTTTTTAAATGATAAAACAGTAAGTGGATAAATTGCCTAATAAAAATGTATTTACATTTTTTTGTTGTTGTTGTGTAGGTGTGCAGTGTTTTTAAATTGTGTGCCAAGCCTTTTCTGGACTTGGCTGACTGCTGCAGACTGACTGGTTCACTTGCATCTGTTCATGTAACGCCAGACTGAGTTGATGTTAACATTAGGGATCTGAGAACACCATACCATCTGCTGCAAAACTACTTAAGTCTCTTCTCTGAATATCCTCTTTAATGACTTTGAGTATGTATTTGGAGAGAACAGGGAGGGGGGGGGGTTGCCACGTTCCAAAATGAATTTAGAAGCAATCAGATTAATTAACTGACATACAGGATTCTTTAATATTTATAAACTGCTGAATGTAAAATGTAAAACCTTAACTTTTTTTTGATTATTTTTAGGTTAAATTAACTCGTCTTGATTTCAGGTATTTACATTTTTGTCTGTGTTTGATAGTTAGGGGTGTAGTACACTGTTGCAAACACATGTGTGTTAAATAAGTCATAATAGGGGGGGGGGGGGGGGGGGGGGGGGGGGGGGGGGGGGGGGGGGGGGGGGGGGGGGGGGGGGGGGGGGGGGGGGGGGGGGGGGGGGGGGGGGGGGGGGGGGGGGGAGAACGTCTCGGGCGCTGGGCAGATAGACCCAGGACAGGGCGCCAATCCATCGCTGGGCACACACTCACTCACACAGACACACTCTAAATGGGGCAATTTTGAGAATTCAATTAACTTGATCCATGTTTTTGGACTGTGGGAGGAAACCGGAGAACCCGGAGGAAACCCACGCAGACACGGGGAGAACATGGAAACTCCACCCAGATGGGGATTCGAACCGGGAATCCCTAGCGATGAGAGGCGAAAGTGCTAAACCACTAAGCCACCGTGCCGCCTCATAATAATTTGATGCTACAAAATGGCAGAACCTAAACAGAACATTTAACTAACGTTTAACTAAAGTTATTTCTATTTGATAAGTTTTAGTACAGAAACATTAATAAAAAATGCTGGGCAGGAAATACGGGTAACATTTAAAGCTTTACAGAAGTACTGACGAAATGGCAGAAGAAAGGACAATGGAATGTTAGGGTGTCATGGGTGCTGACCACTGACCCCACGAAGCCTCACCATGTAATTACCAAACTCATTAAGTCTGTGTTACACTTCTTATTTTGTTCTCCACCTTTTTACTCATGAACAAACCCAAATCTTCCAATCCTCATATGAAAACAGAAAGAGTTTGTAACTCTGTATAGATGCTACAACAATACATAAAACAAATGACCAGCAGAGATCAACTCTAAATTTCAAAAGGTGTAAGGTCGGGTGAGGATGCTGACTTTACATGGGTGTCTAAATTTGTTCAGTATAAGTTTCTCGATACTGCCCAGCTATGGGTTGGCGCCCTGTCCTGGGTGTCTGAGACGTTCTCCCCTGGATGGGCATGAGGAACCCCCACCGCGACCCTAATATAGGATAAAGTGGGAGATAATGGATGGATGGAAGTTTCTTGATACTTTGTGTATAGAACTGATTTAAAACTGAAGTGACTAAAGTAAATCCTAGGGAACAAGATGGGGGTCCACATACCTTTTGGCATGAAGTTTAACAAAGCTGAATAAATTCAGAAGTCAATGACAAAAAAAAATAAAAATGTATAAATGGAATATGGATTTTGTTTCTGGAATTTGTGAAAATGATTTTATTCCATATCTCTTTCTCGCTCGTTTCTCCTCTTCTTCTCTCTCAATACCTTTTTCTCCTCTTCTTCCATCTTAACAATTTTCCACTTGTTTAATTGTTTTTTCTTTTTTCACACTCTTGCTCTGTTCATTTTTATTTTTCCTTTATTACTTTTCCTTCCTGCAAATTTCCAGCTTTTCTTCTTACCTCACGAAAACTTTATTTTAATTTTTTACAATTCTTACAAATACTTTTAGAAATATATATATATATATATATATATATATATATATAGAGAGAGAGAGAGAGAGAGAGAGAGAGAGAGAGAGAGAGAGAGAGAGAGAGAGAGAAACAAAGAATTTAGTTAGATTTTTGTTTCTGATGACAAAGCTGACAGTAAATTATTAAGTCATCTGATTAAATTACAATTAAGCAGAATCAACATCAAAATTAATTATTTATAAATGCAACATTTCTGCAAGCACGCTCAAACATTGATTTATTACTGAAAGGGTGAAATAAATTGCTTAAGCATTTTACAAATAAGATTCAATCTCTTTAAGCTGAAAAAGTCTCAGTTTATTCATTTGTTACTTCTCTCATTAACGCTGCACCATTCACCGCTGCTATGATTATCGTCATCGTTCATGCCAACACGTGCAGAATGACATTTTCCATTCGTATTTCTTGATAACATTCTGTTAGTGAAATAACTGGAAAAGCAGTGGCTTTTTGAGAACCTTAATGTTATTCACCATTTAAGATGCTTAGTGATAAATTATGTGAACAAACCTCAGGGAAGTTTTGTGATTACTTCACAGATTTGCATAAATCTGGCTTTTTAACTGCAAAGAGACTCACAGCCACAATTAATAATATACTGTTATGTTTCTTGCAAATGGTTTGAACATTAATTAATGCATAATTGGTAGCACCGTTTAAATAGCAATTCGTTAATGGCAGACTGCACCAAGCTCTTAAAGTGACACGCTGATTGGTTTACTGCACGTGACGCCCGAAACACACCCAGGAATCCTCTGTGTGTATGTATGTATATATATATATATATATATATATATATATATATATATATATAAAAATAACAGGTAAAGTATGGAGGCACATGAACTGTGGTACTGCCATTAAGGGTGAGATGCCTAGCATGCCAGAGCAGATGTTGCCTCCTGGCGTCGCTCCCAGTGAAGATGGAGAGTGCTCTCTCCCTGGTGGCGGTCCTGGACTTCACTTACACAGCTATGAATTTGTTATTGCAGTTGCCTGTGTAAGAACAGGTCAAGCCATTAGGGAACTTAAGCTAATTGAAATATGTGCACAATTTAAGGGAGCATACTTTTAGGTTTGCTGATTGATCTGTGTCTACTTTTGTGTAGAACTGACAATAAACAATCCACCACCCAAATGATACCTGTTCTGTGACGCTCCTGATGAATAGAGAACAGAGAACCAACAGGGGACTAACAAAAAAAAGAACACAGATGGACTACAGTCTGTAATTGTAAAACTACAAAGTCATTCTATATGGTAAGTGGAGGATATAGGTAATGGAGCGAGAAGGGGGCGTGGCCAAACTTTTGCTGTATGTCGTATGCATTTATGTATAAATTGTAGTATTATTTATGGTTATGATTTGGGTAAATCTCTTGATGACCTCATGAAATGAATATAATTTTATGTAATGACTGAAAATAAGTGTGTGTGTCTGTGTGTGTGTGTGTGTCCAAGTTTGAGAATGAAACCTTCGTGGATATATATCACAGTCTCTTTGTGGATGTTTGTCTTTTCATCCACTTCTTCTTTAACGAAGAATCCCTGCAGGATCCAACAGACCAAAAGATATTTCATCTTTGTGCATTTGCTGAAAGTTGTGCGACTTTTGTGAGTGCATCTTTAAATAAAGTCTGTAAGAGAACTGTACTAAAGCAGTTTGCTAGCAATCTCCCTGAATGTCCAATTAGGAACATAACTGCACTTTGTGATAGACAGTCCATAGTCTGGATAATTCTCTCACACAGGAAATCATAGTCACACCTCAAAATTACAGCGTGTGCACTGCACAGACTTCCTTTGCTTGTCAGTATTACTCTGCGAGTAAAAGATCTCTCAGGAGATTATAGTTTGCTGTTGAAGTGGTGACTGTCAAATCAAATTACATATACACAGATTGGTATAATTGACAATTTATTGATATTCATTTCAGTTTGTGGCTCTCAGGATTAAATGCTCATAATATAATCTGTAATACTTTGGTACAAATTTGGTCCATATACACTTATTATTCATAAATTATCTTCCGCTTTATCCTCTATTAGGGTCGCGGTGGGGTTCCTCATGCCCATCCAGGGGAGAACGTCTCGGGCGCCGGGCAGATAGACCCAAAACAGGGCGGCAACCTATCGCTGGGCACACACTCACTTACACAAACACACTCTACATGGGGCAATTTAAAGAACTCAATTGACTTGATCCATGTTTTTGGACTGTGAGAGGAAACCAGAGAACCCGGAGGAAACCCATGCGGACAACATGGAAACTCCACCCAGATGGGGATTCGAACCGGGAATCCCTAGCCCTGAGAGGCAAACGTGCTAACCACTAAGCCACCGTGCCGCCCTACTTATTATTATTTTTTTTTAATCTACACACTAATATTTGGTTGTAGCGATTTCAGCCTTTAGCTTTGTTCCCATCTCGTTCACAAGCCTCTGCAATGTCATAACATTTATTTCTGTCCAGAGTTGCATTCATTTTTCCTTAACAATTCGTATCGATGATGGAGATGTGGACCACTGCACAAAGTTTTCTCCTGCACGTCCTAAAAATTCTCAATGGGGTTCCGGTCTGGATTCTGTGGTGGACGATCCATGTGTATGAATGACGTCTCATGCTCCCTGAACCACTCTTTCGGAATTTGAGTTTAATGAATCCTAACGTCGTCATCTTTTTTGATGCCTTTAAAATTTGAAGAACAGATCTGACCGAACGATGGATGAACCTGGTGGTTCAGTAGATTCAATTCAGCGAACCTCATAACATTGCTAAACACAGACCTTACCAACTGTTACATCCAGGTGGGGACCTGTTTTTTGGCCAGGTAGTTTATTTTCCCCATAAAACCAGCAGCAGTTAAAATAGCATCACTTTAAGCATCATTTCAATTTAATCATTTTGCAGTACCACTGACTCAGTGGCCACTAGATGCCACTTTAAAGCCCACAGGATGAGGAAGCTTGCTGTAAAACAGTGGATCTTAAAGGGGATTTGCAACATAATTTCCCGGGAGATTTGAAGGTTGATAAGGAAAAAATGTCAATCACCTCCTGAATGAACAGCAGTTTGGATCAATATTTGATCTTCCACTAAATAAGTAGATTTAATCTGTAAAAAGAAACATAAATCTTCCAGATTCAGTGCCCTGCAATCATTATTTTACGTCCTATTACAGTTTTATATGAATATATTAATATTCATGGTATTAAACCAACACACCTGAAAGATATTGTTGTTAATGGTAGAAGTGCAAAGTCTTTATTAGTGTTAAATTAAGACGGGCAGAGCGGTTGCCGTGCCTCTCCTTTAGTACAGATTGTAGCATTTCCACCTGAATGAGTCTCCGCTCGTTTGATCTGGGTTGTGTGAGTGTGTGCACAGGTCTGTGAAGTTGAATAGCTGACGCTTGTAGCTAAACAGATGGCAGTGGTCAATGTGCCATTCCTCTTCTCTGTCTCCCTGGAGTCCTGACAGACGAATGGCAATTTTAGGTCACGGTCACGTCAAAAAGCGATCGCTGTTGATCACATGAACATGAAGTGGCCCATCACCTCTGAGAAACCCGCGTCACTCTGACTGTGTTGCTCGGACAGATTTATTTCTAATCCAGAGCCAGCCATCATGACATGATGAACGCCATTGCAAGACAAAAAAAAAAAAAAAACAAGCAAAAACTTTAAGTTAAAAAAGTTAAAAATGACAAGCTTGCATTTTAATTGAGGCACTGGGATGAATAATGCTGCTGCCACTCTTTAATTAAAGCTGGGGTATTGTTTTGACACGGCATACTACAATATAAAAAAAAACAAAAAAAAAAAAACGAGCTCTTTCATGGACTGCTGCACTCTTTGCATTGTTTTAACAGAAGACCAGCAGTGAAAAAATAGGGCCATACAAACGAATGCAGGCAAAGCGATCAATACACAACGTGGATGCTCATGCACAAAAACTGCTGCTTCATTTTAACTATTTGCATTTTTGAATGTTTTTGGGTTTTAGGTCTCAAACTATTGCACACATCAGAAAACACAGGTGCGCCACTGACTGAAAACAACCTAGACAAACAGTCAGCAATCGTTCGTTGCTATTTCACGTAAATTGTCAACACAGGAGCGTACGCTCACATGGACATGCAGCTGTGCACACGGCCATAACGCGTGCTGCAAACATTTACATCAACAATAAACAAGAATACAAAACAAAATAACGATTGTACATCAACACAAAATTGGACCATTGTGTACTGCACCGTTTTAATAGCAATCCACCATAAATAAATCAGAATCAGAATATCTTTATTGCCATTATAGCAGGTATAACGAAATCGAGGCCATACTTTTCAGTGTCACACACTAAAATTTACACAAATAAAGAGATTTAAAAGATAACACTATAATTTACAATTTACAAAAATTTTGAAAAAAAAAAAATTTACAAGAGTGTATAAAACTACAAACTGAGCGAATGTATTTATATATTGCACGTTGTTTTCATATTGCACGTTTAAAAGTGTACAGAACTGAGTGAATTTTTATAAATGTAAAAATTTACAATGCGCCATTAAAGGTAAGGGCATGTGACACACTGATTGGTTTATTGCACATTACGCCTAAAACACAGCCATAAAAAATTAAGAGAATTAGTAAATGACTTTTGTGTGTTTTGCGGTGAGCAAGGTGCAGGTTTGTGGTCCAGCCTTGTGACCTGAAGGTCCCTGGTTTGATTCTCGGTCCGACTATGGCTAAAAGGCCCTTGAGCAAGGCACCTAACCCCAATTGCCCCCTGGGCGCCATGTACAGGACTGCACCGTTTTATTAGCAATCCACCAAAGACTAACTTAAGGTAACAGCAAGTAACACGCTGATTGGTTAATTGCACATTACGCCTAAAACACAGCCATAAAAAATTAAGAGAATTAGTACATGACTTTTGTGTGTTTTGCGGTGAGCAAGGTGCATTTAATCGTGTGACACAATACACACTAAATAAGGTGCAGGTTTGTGGTTAAGGAACCAGCCTTTTGACCTGACGGTCCCTGGTTTGATTCTCGGTCCCACTATGGCTAAAGTGCCCTTGAGCAAGGCACCTAACCCCAATTGCCCCCTGGGCGCCATGTACAGGACTGCACCGTTTTATTAGCAATCCACCAAAGACTAACTAAATGTAACGGCAAGTGACACACAGATTGGTTAATTGCACATTACGCCTAAAACACAGCCACAGCGTGTTTTGGGGTGAGCAAGGTGCCACAATAACACCATGGTGACACAATAACAAAGGCACACTAAATAAGGTGTAGGTTTGTGGTTAAGGAACCAGCCTTGTGGCCTGAAGGTGAGGTACAATGGCTGAAATGTCCTCGAGCAAGGCACCTAACCTCAATTGCCCCCTGGGCGCCGTGTACAGGGCTGCCCACAGCTCCGGGCATGTTCTCACATTACCTCGTGTGTCAACGTGTGTATGTGTTTCACTGCACGGATGGCTTAAATGTGGAGGACAGATTCCTCTGAGTGTAAAGCACTGAAGGCAAACTCGCTTTATGAAGCTCATCATTGGTCTAAATGTATTTTTCCACCTTTAATAAATCATTTTAAATTTAAATAAATAAACATATTTTATTAGCTGGCCTGTTTCACTGGCAGCACTTCTTAGTCATAATCCTGTTTTTTTTTTATGGTCTGGACCTCGCAGGGCTGTAATAGAAGCTAATGCTGCCAGTCAGTCATCCATGATGTCCATTGATGGACTGATGATGCAGTGCGTTTGCATCCTGTGACTCGATAAGTAAAAATGACCTCCCCCCTTCTCGGTCGTCTGCTCTGCCTCGGAGGGACAAGGAAATCATGGGAAGTGTCCTTGCTGGAGACAGATGGTATTGAAAACGTGCCAAGGATGGGCTGCAAAAACGATGCCACGAGTTGTCGCTGCCATTGCAGGTAAAGAACATGAAGGAGTGAGCAGTGTTAAATAAATCGAGGCTTTAATTCCAACCGATGGTCTTTTTTGTCAAAAAGTTTAGGCTCGGTGAAGTTTAAGACTTAATGAAGTGGTGCAGCAGGGTAATTAAACCTCATTAATGGATCGGCGTGAGTAATTCACGGTGGCTGTATTGACTCACCGTTTCTGGAGGTTGATTCATCTGACCACCTAATGGAGGCCATCAATCATAATTCTGAAGTAAGCAGAAATGTTCCAAACGCACAATTCAGTCAGTGTGCTAGGATCCAAGTGCAATTACTTTCCCCTTACAAAGTGCCTCTGGCTGCACAGCTACTGGATAATGCAAGTGTGTAATGGCCCCGAGGGACAGGGGGGGGGGGGGGGGGGGGGGGGGGGGGGGGGGGGGGGGGGGGGGGGGGGGGGGGGGGGGGGGGGGGGGGGGGGGGGGGGGGGGGGGGGGGGGGGGGGGGGGTGTGGAAGGGGGGGGGCAAACTTGTTAAAAAAGTCAATTACCATTGATCCGATTGCTAGTCCCGCGGAACTACCACACTCGTATAGCTTTAGTTTGAGTTATTCAGTATTTCTATTGTACTCTGTTATGAACTAAATAATAAATCATGAAGCTTTAGGGTTCTCAGACCTCACCAGTGTGAGCCCTTGAGCATGGCTTTTAACCTTCATTGCTGTGACTGACCCTATGTCCCAACCTTACAATCATGTACGGAAGTTGGTCTCATTTCATTATCTTACACTTAATCCTATACTTGGCATTAGGGTCACATGGGGGGGGGGGTCAAGCGAGAGTGTTTTAGGCACTTAGTAGCTACAACCAGGACAGAGTGCCAATCCATCACTAAGCACACACATTCACTCACAAAGATGGACACACAATATATGGGCACAAATCTGATGGGGGCAATTTAGAGCAGACAATTGAACTTGAATTCAAGCCACCCAGACCAGGATTCGAACCTGGATCCCCAGCACTACACCATGCCGCTCTTCATGCAAATCGCTTTGTATAAAACAGGACAATCTCAGGATTTGCTGTGATGTGATTAAATCAATCACATGTTCTCCACATGTACATGTGGATTTTCGTCAGGTTCTCTGGTTCTCTTCCACAGTCCAAAAACATGGAATCAAGGTAAAATGGCAGCTCTAATTGCCCCTATTTGATTTGTGCCAATATAGCGTGTGTGTGTGAGTGTGTGGCCAGTGATGGAGTGGCACCCTGTTCTGGGTGTATCTGCCCAGATGGGCTTGGGCCACCAACGCCTATGACCCTAATAGAGGATTAACCAGAAGATAATAGATCAATGGATGTTCAGAACATGCTAGAATAAAAAAAAAAACTAGTTCATATGTACAACATAAAACAATAAGATGGAAATACTTTTAATATAGCAGCTGCAAAGTGTCACCGTGGCTTTATAAGGAATTGTGTAGAGCAGAGTGAATTCAGACCGAATGAGAGTTCAGAACAAAGATTACAGTTTAAGGGAGTTTTCACTGATGACTGGATTGACCCGCTTTTCAAAGCAGCATCGACTACGGAACCCCATTAATACGGATCAGCGCTCAGTGCTGCATCATTGGCTGGGAGAGAACTTCTGGCATGTGATTCCGCTTTGCTGAGCATCCTAATGACTGTTTACTTACAGAGCAAATGACCACACACACACACGCAGACACACACACACCCCCTTGGCCAAATGACACATTTTGTCATTGTCATGTAAAATAATGAAAGGCGTCAGCTCTCAGTTACACTTACAGCAGAAATGATCATCATGTCTCTGTACCTACATCTTGTTTAAAAGTGTAAATTCCAGTCCAGTGTTAAAATCATGTTGCTCTGGGATATTCTTAAGGCTTTTTTATAATTATTTCAGTATGTTTATGGCTGTGGGGTCCGTTATAGGTGCTACGGTTGGTGTCTGTTTGAGGAATGCTTTGAATTATTATGCTGTTGTAAAAGCCGTACACTTTTCAGCTTTAACCTTTTAACAGATGGACTGACCTTTACATTTAGGATTTGTTGATATTTTGTAAAAATTTATTATATACACTTCACCTGTGCACCATTGCTAATGCCACTGTAATACAGCCCCAATGCATGATGGATCCACCCTCATGCTTTACAGCTGACAGAGTGTTCTTTAGTTCTTCTGAACATAGAGAACTATTTCATTCATTGATTAATGTCCACCTAATCCTATATTAGGGTCGGGGAGGGGGGTTGTTTATCTAGAGGAGAACCTTTTTGGGCACTGGGCAGAACAGAACAGGATGCTGGGCACACGCTCACTCACGAAAACATTCGCTACATAGGACCAATGTAGAAAATATAATTTACCTTGAATCTATGTTTTTTCGGAATGTGGGAGGAAAACGGAGAACCCAGAGAGAATCCACAAAGACAGGAGGAGAACATGGAAACTACAGCCAGACCGGGATTTCGAACCTGGACCCCCAGTGCACTGTGCCACGCAGAGTCATATCTGCAAAATACTTACATTTCACAGATTTGTGTGACTTTTATCTAATAACGTTCACAAATGTGATCTTTATGGACAAGTAAAAATGGTAAACGTCCACTCCTGACTTTTTTGGACTAAGCTGCTTACTCTCAGTCCTCTCCTGGCTTGGCTTGGCTGCAATGTACTGCTTACTGCTTTCTCATTTTGCAAAATTGGGTCTCTTCATCTGATCCAGAACTCTGCAGATCATCTTGTGTTTAACCAGCCTAAGCAATCTACACACTCATTTACAGGAATACACCCCAGTTTGCCCAATGCCTGATGCACCAAATTCACGGTGGTGCCAGTTCTCACGTCACATTCCTCACCACTGCTAAACCGTAAAGTTTGAAATGATCTTCCTAACTAATCCTGAGATAATCAACATTTTTAAGACACACCTTTTCCACAAACACTTGCTGTGATCTTCTACCTATTTATTTCTAAGTATGGGTAAAATGTAGGCATTGAAACCAGATCAAGATCAATAACACTGAGATCATCTGGTCCCTCTTTAACCGACTGATGCATGGGGTTCTCACAATTGTACATCGCTTTGGATAAACCATCTGCAACATGAGTGAACATGTGAAAATTCATACAGCCAAACAGACCTGATCTCAGCTCAGTCTACACGGTTTGTTTGCAGAGATGTGTATGTGGCTCATACGTTCTAAATAACATTACCTCTTTGTGTACTGTATCCTTAAACATCAGTAAACAATGTTGGGGTGAACACTGTTTCAAACAACATCAGTGTCCTAACTCACAAATGCTCTTTTGATTGAACGAGCACAAACTCCCACATACACACTCCACTATACAACTGAGAGACGTCCCAGAAGACCGAAAGCTATTACATTTGTGAAGGCAGCAAACCTCCAAATAACACTGTGTACAATGTGAGAAAACCTTAAGACAACAAAAGAATTATAATCTAATATATATATATATATATATATATATATATATATATATATATATATATATATATATATATATATATATATATATATAAAATATTATATATAGGGCAGCATGGTGGCTTAGTGGTCAGCACGTTCGCCTCTCAGCACTAGGGATTCCCGGTTCAAATTCCCAGCTGGGTGGCGTTTCCATGTTCTCGCCGTGTCTGCGTAGGTTTCCTCCGGGTTCTCCGGTTTCCTCCCACAGTCCAAAAACATGAAGTCAATTGAATTCTCCAAATTGCCCCATATAGAGTGTGTCTGTGTGAGTAAATGTGTGCCCAGCGATGCATTGGCGCCCTGTCCTGGGTCTATCTGCCCAGCGCCCGAAATGTTCTCCCCTGGATGGGCATGGGGAACCCCACCGCGACCCTAATAGAGGATAGCGGGAGATAATAAATGAATAAATATAAATATATACAGTATATATATATATATATATATATATATATATATATATATATATATATATATATATATATATATATATATAGTAGCTTAGGTGGCTTGGTGGTTAGCACGTTTGCCTCTCAGCGCTAGGGATTCCTGGTTCGAATCCCCGTCTGGGTGGAGTCTCCATGTTCTCCCCGCGTCCATGTGGGTTTCCTTCGGGTTCTCCGGTTTCCTCCCACAGTCGAAAGACATATCAACGTCAAATGAATTTGTCTCAAAATTGCCACATTTGAGTGAGTAAGTGTGCCCAGCGATAGATTGGCATCCTGTCCTGGGTGCATGTGCCCAGCACCAGAAACGTTCTTTCCTGGATGGGTATGAGAAACCCCACCGTGACCCTAATAGAGGATAAAGCGGAAGATAATGAATGGATTTATAAAGTATATAAAGTCAAAAGGCTGTGTGTGCTTGTTTGTGTGTGTCTCCTATAGTGTATATATTCTGTACAACCAAGAAGTAACTCATGATGTCTCACCTCCTCTATGTGGTTCGGGCAGCAACACAATGATTGGTGGAGAGAGTGATTAGTGCTACTGTGTGCAGAGGAAACTTATATTTAGTAATCTGGAAGTTGTTTCTTTTTTTTTTCTTTTCTCTCAGTTCAATAAAAAAAAGTTTCTTTTTCCAAAAATGAAAAACAGCAAGATGCAACCAATTATGCATAAATTAACATTTACACTCATTGCAAGAAACTTATGGCTTAGTAATTATTATTTATTTATTATTATTACTTATGTCTCTTTTCTTAATTTAAGTAGGAATGTTACCACTGTCGGCGGCACGGTGGCTTAGTGGTTAGCACATTCGCTCTCAGCGCTAGGGATTCCCGGTTCGAATCCCAATCTGGGTGGAGTTTCCATGTTCTCCCCGTGTCTGCGTGGGTTTCCTCCGGGTTCTCCGGTTTCCTCCCACAGTCCAAAAACATGGATCAAGTTAATTGAATTCTCAAAATTGCCCAATTTAGAGTGTGTATGTGTGAGTGAGTGTGTGCCCAGCGATGGATTGGCGCCCTGTCCTGGGTCTATCTGCCCAGCGCATGAGACGTTCTCCCCTGGATGGGCATGGGGAACCCCACCGCGTCCCTAATAGAGGATAAGCGGAAGATAATGAATAAATGAATGAATGACTGTCTTTAGATTAACAGATCAGACACAGAGTGATTTACACAAATAATTACATCCCACAATCCAGACAACTCAGAGTTAATGATCCTGCACTTGGACCCATAACAGATGCATACTGATGTCCATCATACAAACAACTCATTATGAGTTTGTGGAACCTATTTTATTGTACCGTATACATTAATATATTTTATCTGTGAATGTGCTTTTATTTGGATTCGAATAAGGTCTCAGTGTTGTGTTACACGTTAATGACACAAAACAATAAGATGCAGTTTTTGAATTCATTCAGGAAGCTTTTATAACATTTTTGCTGCACTACCCTTTTACATTCTGTCCTTTCTTCATGTGACCCACAAAATGCCCCTCTGAGTTTATTCAGTATTAGAAAAAGCAACACTGAGACTCTTTTCTCCCACCTTTTGCTGTCCTCTCACTTTTTTTCATTTTCTAAAGAACGAGAGCAACACTCAGAGACCGAGAGAAACAATCCCGTTAGAGGCTGTGGTAATAAAAAAAGTGTCTCCAGGGTAAATGAATTCTCCTTTCTTCTCCTATTTTTCCAATTATCTCGGTTCCACAGGTGAAGGCCTTGCTAGAAGGAACCATGAGCTTGCAATCACCCCCAAAAAAAAATGGATTTGCCAGTTTTCAAACACGCATTGGGATGTTTTAAACACCTAATTTAAGAACATACTGCAGGTTTAGTTCACAATCAGTACACTGTGTTGTTGGCAGAAGATTTGTTTTGAAGGCCATAATAAGATGAGATAGCGTTATCTTTAGAACCACTTGTGTGATCTGACAAAATGTGTGTTAAACCTGAAGATGCCTACACTTCTGATATCTGATCCCCTTTTTTAGGTGCCTCCAAGACTTGGGTTAGAATGCTGATCTGGGTGGAGTTTCCATGTGTGTTTTCTCCAGGTTCTCCAGTTTCCTCCCAAAGTCCAAAAACATGGTTTCAAAGTGAATTGGCTGCTCTTAATTGTCCCTATATAGGGTGTGTGTCTGTGTGTGAGTGAGTGTGTGTGTGCCCAGTTATTGGCGCTCTGTCCTGGGTGTATCTGCCCAGCACCCGAAACCGTCTTCCCATGAGAAACTCCCCCTCCGAGACCCTAGTAGAGGATTAAGTGGAAGAAAATGGATGGATGGATAAATAAATCCACAATCACATTAAATGAAAAAATGATTTGAATCACATCAGTGGGGTGTAAATGTAACCTAAATAAAGTGCAGCACTAACACACCAAGAGGCAGTTCATAAGCCAAGCAACTGACCACTAGTTCTTTAAGACCGTAAAACACACAGCCTGCGCTAAAGTTACACATTTTAAGTTCAACACTTTATAGTGGCTAAATTGTCAACCAATTGCCAGCCGTCCATGCATTCCCAGACCTATAAGGGATGCTGGTAAAATCCAATTTTCAGGAGCTATTTCAGAATCATATCACCATCTCCTCTATCTACATTTAGTTTACAATAGTTTAAATGGCTTATACTGTATGTGTTTCAGCTATTTGTGATTCAGACCTACAGAACACCATGCTGTGACAGTGTGCATTATTAAGGTAGGACACAGATGCTGAAGGAAACCTTTTCTGATTACATTACTATGTTTATATAAATAAGCAAATATGAAGCCTAATTTGAATACAACATAATCACTGCCCTTTCGTCAATCAGAACCTCCCCCCCCTCTTTTTTCAAGGTAAAGAGAAGATGCCCTGGCTCATGTGTTTTGGGCCGTCACGGTCTTCGGTACGATTAATAAGCCTGCTGCCTCCAAGTGGTCCATCTGAAATGACATTCGCTCCAAATGAGATTCCAGCAAACAGCACAAGAGGGAAGATGGGAGAGGAAAAATAAAATATGGAGACAGAGTCTGCAGAACCCTGGCCCCTCGACATCTCAGAATAGATTACTGCTCCTTTTCCATTATGCCACGGCTGAGGTCGACGGAACTTATTTCCCAGGCTGGACTTGTGGTGGTGGCTGTGACTGGTGTGGAATCCAGTTCAGAGATGGCATTAATGTTGATGTAATGAATAATGGTCAAACTGTATAGGTGATCAAATTTGGGGCTATATAAATTGTCTCCAGCTAATGTAGCCAATGCTAATGATGCTTTTAGAACAGACCCCCCCCCCCGTGTGCATTTTAAACAGACACATAGGCCGTTAACAGAGCCAAAATACATAAAAGGAGCTCAAAAATACATCCTACAATCAAATTATTAATTGGTCACTGGTCAGCATGAATAAATGATGCCACCACCGCAGCCAGATGATTGGGCACCAACGTCAGAGAACATGACTGGCGAACTGGAGAACATTCCACTTCTGACTGATTTCTTGGGACAGTCTTGTGGTTAAGGAACACAATGATTGATTACAAGGAACCAGGGACTTGTTGGTTGCAAAGGCTGGTTCCTGCGACTGCATATATACAAGAACAATGTCTGCAGAAACAACTGACTAACAGAAGCCGACTCTGCATTACAGTGATGACATCACTGATCTTGTTGTGATTGACACTTACTTAAAGATTCTTAAATGTGATCATGTGATCTGTTTAACCAAAACCATAGCTTTCAGAGGGACGATGCAAAGTCTAATTTATAAGGAATATTTTAAAGAGACACACACCTACACACACACTTTTTTGTACAGACCTGTATGCCTGTGAGAGAGAGATAAAGATGCGAATGACTGGCTATTTGTCAGCATGTGTGTGACTGCCAAAACACGATTAATCACACACACTTCTGCCTCTGTAATGACTGATCTGAGTTATTATGGAAAGAGAAAAAAAAAAAGAAAAAAAAAGAAAGGGCAGTCGATATAAAGGAAGAATTTGGTGACATGCCAAACACATCCATTTCTTTACATTTATAAACCCCAAATATAGGTTTAATCAAAAGAAATCAAGCCATATGAGCATTATTGATATTGATTTGTCATTAACATTTCATTATGTCATTAACTCTACAAACAGGTTTATTACAGGTATAAAAATCTAAATTTTCATTTACATTTATTTATTTTCCATTTACAGCAAATATAAAGGGCAAGTAAATGCATGTTTTTATAAAAATGTCTACATAAAAAATTAAAAAGATATGATATGATAACCTTCACTGTCATTCAATGTAGCATCAGACACAAATCGCACAGCTTCTGAAAACTCACACATTTGCAGCACACATAAGCTCCAAAACATGACCTCCTTAAGGTAAGGAAACGAGTACAAGGTCGCTTCTGTTGCTGTTTTAACAAAATATTATATCTACCCATCAATATCAATATTATATATATATATATATATATATATATATATATATATATATATATATATATATATATATATATATATATATATACACACATACACACACACACATATATATATATATATATATATATATATATATATATATATATATATATATATAGGGAGGATTTCTACTCATCAATAGCCATCTAGTAATATAGACTGCATCCAAACTGCTGTATGTATGTAGCACAGCATTATACCATTGTTAAATATTCAGAATATTTTGGACAACAAAAGCTAAATGCAGCTCTTAAGGCTGAATATTTACCAATTGGCACTAAGTCCTTGTAAGCTGGAAACAAAACAGCACTGAAAAGACCTTCACAACTTCACGATGAAACTGCATTTTATTAAAAACATTGTCTGTTCAAGTAAATAGAAGGACAAGGACTCATATTTTATTAATAATGTAAAAGGCACTTTCAGGTTTTCTCTACAGTAAAAAAAAGTGACTTTTCTACTAAATGTTTGTATGTGACAAAGCACTGTAGCATAACTAAAGCTACCTCTTTCCCTTTCCATAAACATGTGGTATTCAAGTAAAAAAAATAAATAAAATAAAATCCATTTGAAACTCTTGGTAAATAATGCCAAGAAAAAGAAATCAAATTCTAAATGTCATACATAACAGTAACCGGGCAGCACCTTATATGTAAATAATGAAATCCAGAACAAAATCTTCCAGGGTAAATTTACTATTTAAAAAAATGAAATGATTTGAGCACACAGACAGAATGTGTGTATTTGTACTGTTGAAATTGTTTGTCTCGCATCACGTCTTTTTTTGAAGTGATGTTTTCAGAAGATTTACACTCCAGGGTGTAATATTTTGGCCTGTGTGCATGAAAGAGAGAGGAATAGGAATGAAATGCGCCGTGGTGACAGACACATACTTTTTGTTTGTTTACATCATGTGTTCTGGGTCATCAGTCTCTCAACCCTTTAAAACCCATTTGGAAATGCTAACACCATTCCCTACCACTTCAAAGAAAGTGTTATGATTGATTTTTTTATAATTGGTTTCAATCTGATGTTTTCTACATGTATGCTTAAGGACCATGACATGTCAAGCGAAGATGAAAGAGCTACTTGCAAGCACCGCTGACTTAAGTGCTATTTGTTTGCCACAGTTTTAATGAAAGTTGTTGCAAAGATGACAGTTAACTAAAGTACTTCACAAACATAAAAGCTGGTTGGTTCAAAAGACACAGGTGCTTTAACAATCCAGCAGTTTGATCTTGCTATACACCATCTTTGTAGATTTGTTGTTTGACTTGTTTAAGGTTTCCCCCAGTCAGCGCTGTTACAAGGCTTTGACCTCACCCCATGACCACAGCAATATGAACAAATTACAACCACATTCACACCCGCTGCTTCAGTTAAACATGCTTGGCTTTAAATTACATGTCTGATAATCAGGCCAATGTATCGACATATATATCAATAATAATAATAATAACAACAACAACAACAACAACAAAGGAAGGCACGGTGGCTTAGTGTTTAGTACCTTCTCCTCTCAGTGCTAGAGATTCCCGGTTCGAATCCCCATCTGGGTGGAGTTTCCATGTTCTCCATGTATCCATGTGGGTTTCCTCCAGGTTTTCCGGTTTCCTCCCACAGTCTAAAAACATGGATCAAGGTCAATTTAATTCTCCAAATTACCAAATATAGAGTGTGTGTGTGAGTGAGTGTGTGTCCAGTGAAGGGTTGGCGAACTGTCCTGGATGTATCTGCCCAGCGCTTTGAAACATCCCCTGGATGGGCATGGGGAACCCCCCATGTAGTGGATAAAGCGGAAGATAACAGATGGATGGACAACAACAATGGCAACAACAGGGTGGCACAGTGGTGTAGTGAAAGCACGGCCATCTCACAGCACTGGGTATCCATGTTTGAATCCTAATCTTTTTGGTTTTCTCCCCGTGTCTACGTGGGTTTTCTCCAGGTTCTCCAGTTTCCTTCCACAGTCCAAAGTAGACACAAAGTAATCTAGAGTGACCGCTCTAAATTGCCCCTATATCTGTCCAGCGCACGAAATGTTTTCCCCTGGATGTGCATGGGGATCCCCTACTGCGACCCTACTACCTACTATACGATTAAGCGGAAGATAATAAGATTAAATAATGGCCCTCTTTGCATGTTTTGCCAATAATCTGTACAGTATTTTGTCTGATTATTTGTACAGAGTATTTTGTACAAACAAATTGGTTCTGGTCACAGACCGCAGCATATTTTTTGTCAAATAGCAGCAGTCGACTCGGTCATTTAAAAGACCTTGAGTTTCTTGTGGAACCATTTTACCTTCTTAAGGAATCTGTCAACTGAAAATGGATTAAAAACCTTTTAGCACAATGCGCCTCAAAAATCGCACGGCAAATTATGTCAATCAGAACAACTGCCCACTCAATGTTTACTTTCTCTTAGAATTCACCACCCACATAGCAGCAGCACATTTTCAGCACTGAAGCTCTGCATCATGTGTATGTTGTAAGTCGTGTGTCTTTATGTGAGGCCAGAGGGGTGGATGAAGGAACTGTCAATCCAGTGTGTGGGTGCGCCTCACTTTTACTGAAAAACACACACACAGTGAGAGTGAGCGAGCGAGTTTGGGAAAGAGTCGTGAGCTTTGATACTCTCCAGACACTGTACTAAGCCATCAATCACAGTTAGGATTAGACCCAGAGCCCAGCTCAGACATGGGTCATCACATCACTGTGGATTATTTTTTTCCTCCCAAAGTCACACTGTCAGAGGACGGTGGTTTTTAAGTCTAATTAGATTATAATGAATCTCAAATCTTTTTACTTCACAAATTTGGGCTACATTTTACATGGTGTACTTAATATTTATGGGTGCCAGCAATGCTGACCATGACTCTATTTATCCTATTTATCTAAGTAATGCTTTACCGTTAGTGAATCCCTGAAATGCAACCTAAAACTTCATCAGATCTTTAATCAAGACCTAAAAGTAGAATATATTTCAACATTACAAATCTGAGTGGCAAAAGTATGTAAACCTTTGCTTTCAGTACTTGGAGTGACTCCTTGTGCAGCAATAACTGCAAGTAAATGCTTCTGTAAATTAGCTCTCACATCAGCTTGGAGCTTGGAGGATTTTCAGCCCATTCATTCACACTCAAGCCATCTTACTTTATGGTGGGTGACCCATTAAAACCTTCCTGAGCAGCCAATTATTCACATGCAGGGTTTCATTTCCTTCAAAAATTGAATGGAAGCGCAATTGGCAGCAAAGTCATCTTACTGGCAAACATTTGACTGGTATTACTAGTAAAACTACCCGACTGGCAGGCTGATTAAACTGATATATATTAATCTTGTCCCTTGAGTTGCTTCAAATCCAATTACATATCGGAGCACAGAGAGAAAGAGAAATGCAGGAGCTAATTAACGGGCAAATCCATGTGTCTTCTTCACAATTCCTATGATATAATGTAGGTAAAAACCTATTTTGCATAGGTTAAAAAAAATATAGTATGTGTATTAACACATTTACTTAATTTGTTGTATATGTCAGAATAATGTTTTCAAATCAATGTTGTTTGCCTTCTTGGTTCAGATGCAGCAAAACATGTCATATGCCAAAACCATAGATTTGAAATGCAGGAGGACAGCAGTTTCATCCTTGCAACCCAGCCAAGCACAATAACGTTGTTCAGTGTTGTTCAGGTGTTTAGGCTAGAACCAACAGACTGAGAGACAGCTCGATGCACCAGGCTATCTGCCACCCCCCTTCCCCAAAAGTTTGGTTTTTGTCCAAAATTCAACTAAAATATAAAAACATAGAACCCATAACATTTCTTACATATCACAGTTTGAATGCAGGACAGTGATTAAACCTCTGTCTTTATATTTACATTTGATCATTTGTTGGATGCTTTTATCCAAAGCGACTTGAGTACATGGTTAATCACAACATCCCTGGAGCAATGAGGGTTAAGAATCTTGCTCAAGAAATTACATTGGTAACTTCAGTGGACCTGGGATTTGAACCCCCAACCTTCAGATTGATAGCCCAACACCCCAACCACTGAGCTACTGCACCCTATCTTTCTTTAAATTTTGAAGGAATTGTGCATTGTGCTGCAATGTAACACACTTCTGCCATCTTGTTTTATGGTGGGTGACCCATAAAATTCCCCACGGTGGCCAATTGATGATTTTAGTGTTGTGTTTTTCCTCAAAATTTAATAGAAGCAAAACGTTGCTGGAAGTACGAGAAAAACATTAAACAGATTAAAACAGCTTTTCAGATGAAACCTAAATAAAAGCAGTTTATAATGCGACATCTTGCAGCAGACCTGAAATCAGCGTTTAAAATTACAAAGCAAGACTAATGCAAGTTGTAGCTCCTTGAGAGTGTATTGCTTTTTAAAACCTTTAAGTGAAATCAAATGCACAGCTGCTGCTTTTATGTTCAGGTGATTTATTATCAATAGCTGATTCAACCCCCGGCTACAATATCAGTTTTCATAAAGAAAAGTAACGCTTAAAGCAGATGAAAACGGAGGCCTGCCATGTGGATGGGCAAGTTTTAGGAAAATACAAAACGGTAGTATAAGGCCTTTCGGTGTCAGGCGTGTGGGCAGACTGCTTCACCAGCACGGGAATCTGAAACAGACGTAATTATCCTCAATCAACGGCAAACAGCCGACTGGCTGAAAAGAGCACTTACAGACCGGCTGCCTTCTGGGAGGGACTACAGAGAAAGAAAAAAAAAAGCAAGACGAGACAAGAGGAAAAAGACAAATGCGAAAAAACAGGAAGGAAACAATACAGGGTCGATATCTGCGAATGAGATTAAGAAGAATGGGTCTGAGTGAGCCGGCGAGCGAACGAGGAGTGGGAGAGGGATAGGATAATGAGAAGCACAGGGATAGAGATATACAATAATGCAGTCAGGGAGAGACAGATAAGCTAATACTAATAAGCTCATAAAGTGGTGCAGTATGGAGCAGAATTTTAACACATCTGTGAGTTTTAAAGCCATTTTTCTGCATCTCTGTTGCACCAGGATCTAAATAAACACTTCCAGCTTTACATCCTCCGACTGGTTTCTAAGAAACACACATAAGGACTCTGCATGTCCTCCCTGTACCTGAGTGAATTGTCTCAGAGGGCACTTCAGCCCCAGTACCCGATACCTTCAGGTAACATAGCTGGTTCCATAAGCACAAGCCTACGACTGCCCCATCTTTAAGCACTAATGTTTTTTTTTCATTATAAACTCATTCTGTTTGGTAATTATATTTTATTCTATAAGGACTTGAAACACAGCAAATGCAGGTTGGATTTAAACTTTTATTAAATGCCGCACTTAAAACTCAGCAAAACCAGAATGTACATTAAATCATTAGCTCCTTCAAATGAATACGATCTTGTTACTATAGTTATATCCAAAATGTAATTAAAAGATCTGATAAACATTATTTTTTAAGGTTGAGTCACTGAAACATTTTTTTCTCGATTGGTTTAAAGAAATAATCTTTTGGAAGCATCTATGCAGTGCTTTTACCTTGGTCAATATCGTATTGTCATCTAGTTTTCTGTGTTTTCACTCAGTCCCTCGGTCTTTCACTCATACTCTCTCACAGACACACAGAGACTCGCTCACTTTGAAAGGGTAATGTCAGTCTTAATGGGCTTTATTCGTCCGCTGTGACACACGTGACATTTCAATGCCATTCTGTCTCACTCACTCAATTACTGTTGAGCTGCAAACTGTGCGAGACAGCGAGAGAGAGAAAGAGAGATACAGCAGTGATAAACATTTGTATGTTTCTCCACATACTTGTAAAGTGTTTAATTGCAATACGCACAATAACAGATAATTATAAATTCTTTTTTTTTTATCCATTTATCCTTTTTTGGGTCAAACAGTGCTGGAACCTATCCCTGGGTGCACAGGTAAAAGGCAAGATTTTGGATTGTGAAAAAAAACTAAACTCTTTAAAAAAAAAAACATGTAAATCTGGGGAGAACATGCAAAATATAATATAAACCCTGACCCCCCCCCATGTATTAAGCTTCGTACCTCACATTCTGTGGCATGGTTGCTACCATGTCAATGTCACATGACTGATTTGTATGAAGTAAGGCTTTTATCATAAAGCAGCAGATACATTTTTATAGCACACAGAACGTTCACTCTGAACAACTGAAACAGATACTAGACAGAAACTAATTATAATATATTCAGTCTCTTTCAAGTAAATAATAAATAAAAAGTTTCTTCCTCTTCTTGGAAATGATTTTTCTCAGTCTGACCTTTTAATCTGCAATACTGACGACTGGGAGCTGGAGGGAGCACAGAGCAGTACTCACACATCCTGACAATTCATTTACAACTGCTGTGCACCTGCTCGTTCTGCAGTCCTGCTTGGATTGAAGTTAAAGGAAAAACGGTCAGAATTTGATTGATGCATGAAAATTGGATCTGACTAACCTGTGTGAGGGGGGGGGGGG
>JAFMOD010000165.1:326939-345077 GCA_019802435.1 Corydoras maculifer
TTCTTTTTTAAAGTTTTAAAGTTTTAGAGTTTTAAAGTTTTTTGAAAGTTTTCTCTGGGTTCTCGTTTGGGTTTCATACACTAAAACGCTAAAACTTTTTACATTTTCTTTCATAACACAATTAAATTGCATCACAGCAGAATGGAGACAGTACATTCTTACGTTAAACTTATTCGATTATAAAAAAGACGCGAAGCAAGATAAAAAAAACTTCTGATTGGAGGTTCTTCCTCAGCACTAGCATGTATTGTGACACTGACTCCACTGAAGGATCTTTTGAGGATCAGGGCTGAGTGACAGCTGGCGAAGAGGCATTAAACCAGCAAGTTTATCAATAAGAGGTGAGTCAGCTGTGATGGGGTGAAATGGGCTATCGATTACTGAGAGAGGGGATATAAAAGGGCTCCCGTGGGAATAAACAAGATAGAGAGAAGAAGAAACGATGAGAACGAAAGGGCATCGAGAGCCAGCCGAGGGACTTGATATGTGGCACGTAAAAGGTAATAGAGTCAGCTCTTCTAAATAGACTGAACATGTAAACTGCACCCCGAGCTGGATCATTTCTTTTAAATTCAACTCAACTCAGACTTTCCTGAGCTTTGCCTGAATCCCAAACAGCTCCTTATTGCACACTGCTGCAGCTGCCGTGTAGAAGCTGCCCTTGTGCTCAAGTTCTAATTCATTCCCATTAGGGAAATGCTATCAACTTCTTGGAGGTCATTTGATGCTTTATTTAGAGTAGGTGTTAAACTGTGTGCAGTAAATAAAAAAAAAATCTGTCAGTATGTTTACTGCCCCATTTAGTGTTCACACTATAAAGACAAAAGTTTTAAGACATGTACACATGATCCTACAGGATGAGAGCATCTGTGGGACCATTTGCCAATTTTTTCCAAAGGTCAGACACAGCTGGTTCTTCCAATAAGGGCATGGGAGCTCAGTGTTTAGAGTTTTAGGTGGTCAATATGGTTGGGGGTTCAAACTCCGAACCTACCTCAAAGTTAACAATGTGGGCCCCTAACCCTCATTACACCTTGGGTGTTATGTATCATGGCTGGTCCTATTCTTTGACCAACCAGGTTCAGGATATTAGAAATTGTTTTGGGTAAATGTACAATTTCTACCAATTTTCCAGGGGCAGTTTTAGGCTTGTGGTAAAGGTCTTGTTTTGATTCCCGGTCCCGGTGTTCTTGGGCAAGGAACCTAACCCATATTAGTTCCCAGGTGCAATATACAGTGCTATACACAGGGCAGGGTGCTGTGTGATTATGTGTGTGTTTCACTGCAAGGATGGGTTAAATGAGGAGTGTAAGTAAAATAGATCACTTTATTACATTAAATGTGAAACTTATTAATGCAATGTATTTCTCAGCTATCCAAAAAAATTAAATCATGCCATAGGTAAAATCCATTAGTGTGCTATGAAGCTGCTTTACGTTGGCCAAAATATCAAATAACAAATTTCCAAAGAAGTCAAAAATGAGTCAAAAGTCAAAAACAAAGTGAGTCCATGTCAACTGTAATAATAATGCTTACAGAGGAATTATTTAGCGTGTATGCAAACCACAGTAATCATAAGTTAAGCCACAGAACAGGTGGAGAGTAATAAACACAAAGCAAATAAATCCAGATGACAAAAACGTGAAATAATACAACATAATGTAGAGATTTAGAGAAATCAGACCGCAAACAAAGCACAAAATAAAAATTCTGAAATGACAGGCCTACCTCAGAGCCACACACAAAATAAATTACAAGTAGATTCAACACGGTATGGAAAAATGTGTTCATTTAGACAGGCTTTAGGCAGTTATTATACACACAGGTAAATATCCCAAGCTTCAGACCCATAAAGGTCTCATCTCAACTCATTTTCTTAATCTCTGCTTAATCTAGGGTTGTGGGAGGGTTACCCCCCTGCCTATTCACCCTGAATCCATGTTTTTAGACTGTGGGAGGAAAGTGGAGAACCAGGAGGAAACGCACACGGGGAGAACATGGACAAGCCACCCAGATTGGGATTGGAGCTTGATTGAATGGGATACCCAGCGCTGAGAGGCAGATGTGCTGACCACTGAGCCGCCAAAAAAAAATGTGATATGAAAATATTTAGAGTTCGCACTATACTGTGGTATAGAAGACACCAGCTCACCCTTTTGCACAGACATGAGATCAGCCTTGTTACCGACGTGTGACAGTCAGAATAACAGTTCTTTATTCCTTTATGTGACTCTTTCGCAAGAACCACAAGGTGAATACATTTCACAGACTTTTCCCACCTTGAATTGGCTGCAGAAAAGCAGTACATGGTTCTATTTTATCAATCTGTATAGATCTTATTTATTTGTTCCTCTCCACAGCTTCTTTATCTACTTAGATTCACAAGGGTGCAGGGCAGAAGGCAAGGGGACACCATGGAAAGGTCACCAGTCAATTACAAACCAGACACACAGACAAAGCCATTCAGACCCGGTACGTCTAATTTCCCTGTCGTGTACGTTTAGACTGTAGGAGGAAACCGGCGCACTCGGCTTGAAATCAGGATCTTATTGCTGTGAGACAGCGTCGCGCCCCCATGCTGCCTCGCTCTAAATACATAAACTAGAAATTAATTAGATGAATGTTTGCCAGTTTTGAAAGAAATGTTTTAATGAACCCGAGTGCCTCCAAACAGCAAGATCCAAAAGTCTTGGTGAGAACCTGCGGGACGGTACTGTTGACAAATGAGATGTGGTGCACCATGCACTGTTCAAGGGTTTGCACGGTGGAGTCAGGTGATGGTACAAAAACTAAAGGGAAATTACAACATCTACTTAATATACACACAGTTTAGTGAAAAGATTTTTTAAAAATACATGTGGCATCAGATTGCGGCACGGTGGCTTAGTGGTTAGCACGTTCGCCTCTGAGCACTAGGGATTCCCGGTTCGAATCCCAATCTGGGTGGAGTTTCCATGTTCTCCCCGTGTCCGCGTGGGTTTCCTCCGGGTTCTCCGGTTTCCTCCCACAGTCTAAAAACATGGATCAAGTCAAATGAGTTCTCCAAATTGCCCCATGTTTTGTGTTTGTGTGCGTGTCTGTGTGTGAGTGAGTGTGTGCCCAGCGATAGATTGGCGTCCTGTCCTGGGTGTATCTGCCCAGCGCCCGAAACGTTCTCCCCTGGATGGGCATGGGGAACCCCCCCGCGACCCTAATATAGGATAAAGCAGAAGATGATGAATGAATGAATGTGGCATCAGTAATATTTCAAATATTGACTACGTTATATGTTATTAGGTCATTTCGGCGACACTTTTATTCAAAGCAACTTATACGTATTGTGGTCAAGGAACCAGCCTTGCAATCTGAAGGTCACTGGTTTGATTCCCGGTCCAATAAATGCTTTGACTGGAGAGCTCTTTAAGAAAAGCATTTACCCCAATCGCCATGTACAAGGATTAATTTTAAAAAAAAGTTTTTGAAAAAAAGCTAAATAAATGTTTGAAATATAAACACACAGCATAGAATTTCACATTTCTGAAATGAACCTTTTTAGGATTTAAGACATGGACATAGCAGAGCACAAGGAGATGATGAGGTTGCCCACACTTATTGATGGAGTAATTTGCTATGAAATGGCTCCACGATCTCCAGGGTCTGTGTGTATTAATTACCATCTATTCATCAGTCTCCGCCTGTCTGCCTCACTCATACTGCCCGACCCTAGTGTGGGAATCACAATGCTGTCATGCTCACTAATGCCTATAATTGACCAGTTGATAAGTAGCCCACAAGCCATGTTTCTCCTTGGAAACAAAAGGCACCAAGACTTAATATGCACACCAGCAAATCTACTGAGGCTGAAATAAGCAGCAAGGTCATATAAGTACAGTGGCATTGGAGTTTGTGAATCTTCCTACTTATCTCCTGCTGCCACAAGTTTATCAACGGCAGCTTTGAAAATCACAAGAAGTGGAAAAAAGGTTTGTAAAATGCTTTTGCTTTAATGATTCTACAATAAATGAGTTTTAAGTTATTTATAAAAAAGAAAAAAAAAGTGTTAATAGATAGATTTTTCACTTAATCCTCTACTAGTACTGCGAGGGCGTTCCCCATGCCCATTCAGGGAAGACAATTTCAGATACACCCATGGCACCAATCTATCGTTAAGCACACACTTACATTATATGGGGCAATTTATTGTGAAAATGTACTTTTGTAAAAAGCACTATATAAATAAATTACTTGAACTACTTGAATTTAGAGCAACCAATTTACCTTGAATCCATGTGTTGGGACTGTGGGAGGAAACCGGAGAACCTGAACACGAGGAGAGGACAGGCTAACCACTATGCCACCCACGTATGTTCTCAAATAGTAAACAAAAAGTACTGTAAATACCAAACCAAATTCAAGCATTGTACCCCTAAAGGTGCAGAGATATGCTTTCTAAAAGTGCAGACTTGGGGTGAACAAGCAAATGGTTAAAATACATTTCTGTGTAAGAAATTGGGTTCTCAAAATGCCTTTGAGAACTTATTGGTTTGATCATCTGTAACTGACATATCATAAAGTATTGAATCTATACTGAATAATCATCACTGCCACCAAGATTTATTCTTCACATAAAGCTTCTCTGTGAGCAGCACAATCTCACCCAACACTCTGTCCTCTGCTCGGTTATGAAAATGTCCTATATAGTTAAATTCATGCCGAAATAGAATAATAATAATAATAAATCTTTGAGTCTTTTATATTTTAAAATTTATATTGAATCAACTATATTTGCCAATATTTTTCTTACTGTGCAAATTTCTTACTGTTGATTGAATATTATAATAATGGACAGGATGGGAACAGAGTACCAACCAACCAATGGTGTCAAAGCAAGACACCATAGCAACCCAGTATTAAACAGTATAATATGTGTCCTTCACCCCCAAACCCACAGTCATTTCTTCTTTTGACTGTTTTTATTAGAGTACCATTGGCCTTCCTCTGCTCCTCCTGCCTGGAGATTTCATCCTCAGCATCCTTTCACCAGTTTAAACCTCATACCTGCCTAAAACCCCCTCATTCTCGCCTCCTTAACTGTGTCGTCTACCTGTATCATTCCTCTCTTGGGCTCATCTTTTGATGAAGGGGTTAATAAATAAGAGACCATACTGTGGTGACACCATCCATCCACCCATCCATTATCTTCCACTTTATCCTATATTAGGGTCGCGGGGGGGTTCCCCATGCCTATACAGTGGAGAAAGTTTTGGGCGCTGGGCAGATACACCCAGGACAGGACGCCAATTTATCACTGGGCACACACTCACACAGACACACTCTATATGGGGCAATTTGGAGAATTCAATTGACTTGATCCATGTTTTTGGACTGTGGGAGGAAACCGGAGAACCCGAAGTAAATCCACGCAGACAACATGGAAACTCCACCCAGATGGGGATTCGAACCGAGAATCCCTAGTGCTGAGAGAAGAACATGCTAACCACTAAGCCGTGGTGGCACTAATAATTACTTAATGTCTGAAGATTATTTAAAAATAGTAATATGTTGAAATAAATATCATGAAAATGGGTGGCTTAGTGGTTAGCACGTTCGCCTCTCCGGTTCGAATCCCCATCTGGGTGGAGTTTCCATGTTCTCCCCGTGTCTGCGTGGGTTTCCTCTGGGTTCTCCGGTTTCCTCCCACAATCCAAAAACATGGATCAAGTCAATTGAGTTTTCCAAATTGCCCCATATAGAGTGTGTTTGTTTGATTGAGTGTGTGCCCAGTGATAGGTAGGCGCCCTGTCCTGGGTGTATCTGCCCAGCGCCCGAAACGTTCTCCCCTGGATGGGCATGGGGACCCCCCCCTGTGACCCTAATATAGTATAAAGCATAAGATAATGGATGGATGGATGAATAAATATCATAAAAAAGTATTTAAAAGTACACAACACTTTGTTGTCAGTGTTTTAAATCTTGGGGCTGACTGACACTTAATAATGAGTTATTTACATGCAGATTCACTACATACGGAATGCCGTTTCAGGGTTTGATCGTGATCAGATTGTACAGCCTCGGCAAACACTGACTGAAGCATCTGTTTTTTAAAGCAGATGTTGAAAGCGCACTTTCCCCTGGTGATGGAGGCCGCAGCTGTTCTTTCAGTTATTCTGATATGGTTCACTGATTGCGCCACAGACTATGCAGCTCTTAAAGCTTTAGGACGTGCTCTTTTAAAAATGTGCTATGCCCTTTCTCCTTTATGGCATTATCTGTATACCACAGTGGGCAGCCGAGGCGAGGCTGGTGGTCCGTGTTGTTTTTGGAACGCTAAGGAGCCTTCGCTTTTACCTCGGTCAGAGTCCTTTTAGTCCAGACACAATTTAAGGCCTGCCAAAGAAAAGTGAACCGCAGAGGAATACACTGCATTTGTTACAATAAGATCTACCCACTGCGAAAGAATACAGGAACATCATTTTCATACCGGTCACGTTGCCTTCTAACACACAGGGCCACACACACACACACACGTCTCCAACCCATGAGAGCTGGATGAGGATTTCTTTCTGCTTTCAAACACAGCAGTTTCATCTCTGTTTGTCTCGGTCATATTCTTCTGCTCTGCTTGCTGGCTGTCAGATTGTGTCTTTTGGCCGCGTCACACATTCTCCTGACTATAATCATTCTGCTTCCCAGATCTTCAGAGATCGTGCATCAGCCTTTAGGAAAACTTTTAAGGGTGTTGTCTCATGAACTTTTGGAACTCCACATCCTGATTGTCACGAACCCGTCAAGGCTAAAAGCACTGATTGTTTAATTTCTTTTTAAGGTCGTCCCATGTCTTCATGTTGAAGATCCCCTGAACAATTTGCCAGAAATAGTCCCAAGTGCTTTATTATTTTTAAAAGGCAGCCAGCTTTCTGGAACTTATCTTTGTGAAGATTTGTATGTTCACCACAGATTTGCCTGGTTTTGCTGGAAAAGAGTTCAGTTCCAACAATTCATCAGATATTCTAGCAGATGGACTGGCAGCTGCATGCCGTCTGTAATGATGGATGTGATGTTTGATAATAGATATCATTTTTATTTTGCAGATTTATTAAAACTAAAGTTCGATTGCTAATCTAACCAGGATGACATGGCTACAGAAGCTAAAAATTACTAAAAAACATAATCTGTTTTTACTCTGTTTCTCAAAGCTTGTAATATAATTAGAGGGAAAAACAAACAGCATGCAATGCCTGAGATTGCTTATTAAATCTGCACGGCATTGAAATGGCACCTGTGTGTCTCAGGAAAAGATCTCATAAACTAAATGGTCAAAGAATTCAGATACCTACAAGACCTTTATTGTGTTCTAATTTAAGATCTGCAGCTTTTACAGCTTCCTATACTATTACGTAGGTGTGTTTGTGGCAATTTTTAATATTCATCCCCAAGAGCATTTGAAATGTCAGATGCTGAAGTAGGATCAGAGAACCTGGTCACAATCTCTGCTCTAGTTAATTCCTAAGGTGTTCTATAGTTTTAAAGTCAGCGCTCAAAGCAGGCGAGTCCAATTATTTTACACCAAACTCACAACCATGCCTTAGTGCACAGTCACAGTCACGATGGCATAGAAAATGGGCTTTCTTAAAAATTCTTAATTTTATACACCAGTGAACACCAATGAACCTGACTCAAGAACTTCAATTTAGTGTTTAAGGGGAATGCCCCAAAACTTTTGCCCATATGATCAGTGCATGTCACGGTGGTTTAGTGGTTAGCATGTTCTCCTATCAGTGCTAGGGATTCCCTGTTCGAATCGCAATGTGGGTGAAGTTTCCATGTTCTCCCCGTGTCTGAATGTGGGATTCCTCCGGGTTCTCCGGTTTACTCCCACAGTCCAAAAAACATGGATCAAGGTCAATTGAATTCTCCAAATTGCCCCATATAGAGTGTGTCTGTGTGAGTGAGTGTGTGCCCAGCACCCGAAACTTTCTCTCCTGGATGGGCATGGGGAACCCCACCGTGACCCTAGTAGAGGATAAAGCAGAAGATAATGGATGGATGGATCAGTGCATGTGGTGCTTCTGTGAGCCACATCTCGCAAACTTCTTAATTTCCTTTTACTTCTGAGAAAATGGTTACAATACAAATGTATTATAAAGAAATAGGAATCGATTCAATGCACCACTGACACGCAGCAGTAATGCACACAAATCCTTATATCTCTTACAGCACTCAGGTATTAGGGTTTTAAAAAAATAAAGAATTTATTATAAGTAGTGCTCAAGATGCTTCTGGGTGACCTGCTGCTAGTTCATCATTCTCTCTCCTCACTGTTGATTCAGAAAATCAATTCTCAGTCATTTTAAGACCTCTTCATCAATAGACCTGCTGCTTACCTCAACTATGCAATGTTTTTAATCTACGTCAATAGAGAGGGGAATGCGACTCGCTTGCAGCCTACATGTTTCTACAAAAGTAGTATGAATAAATGTAACAGGATGGAAATTTTTGGTCAAAAAAAGGGTTAAAGAAAATAAATAAACATAAAATAAAACTTGGCCACATTATCAGTGGAATTGGGAGTTCCACCCTTACCCAGGAAACTTATATAGGGGCAATTTAGAGCAGCCAATTTACCTCGAATTCATGTTTTTGGACAGTGGTAGGAAAAAGGAGAACCCGGAGGAAACCCACACTGACACTAGTAGAACATGAAAAGTCCAGCCTGATCGGGATTCAAACCTGGGTCCCCTGTGCTGAGAGGTGGACGTGCTAACCGCTACACCACTGTTCCCAAGACCAAGTCTTTGGCCGTCCAAATATATAACTGTGTATTAAATAAGCCTCTTAGCCATTTACAACACATTTAAATAAAGAAGAAGCAAAAGCAATACCCCTGAGAGGTTTTACTGTCACATACGAACTCAGTGACGAATCACTCTCTCTGCAGGAAGTAATTGGGGTTATTCAAGTTCTTTTGCCGGCTCTGAGGAATAAGTGTACACGGACTTTACCAGACCAACAGATGTTAATATAGATATTAGACTACAACATAACGAAAGGCTGCAGGGAAAAAGAAACTTCCCTGCACAGCGGTTCCCTGGGCACCTCATTAATTTCATATACCAAATTTGAAAACCAAACATGTACGTGCCAGGATGAGTCCTCGATACTGTAGAGTCAGCCACCACCTGACTTCAAATGAAGCTTCACAGAATAGTATGTGCGGTGCTAAATAAGGACACTGATGAGATGCTCGTCCATTTGTACAACTCTTTTGATCTTCAGTCAGTGCTCACTACCTCACTAATCACCTCGTATGCCTGCGGATTCGAAAGGTCCCCGTACTGTACGCTGTACCTACATGAACAGCGCTTTGTGATACAAATGAAGATGTGAAATATAGCATTTATGGCCATTGTTAAAACACAAGAGACATGAAAGGTAATGAACAGGAACAAAACCAAAAGAAAATAATTGTGGAATAAATATCTTTTTTGTTTTCTAATCCTTATCGGTTTGTGTTCTACAGTACATACTGTATACTCTGTTCTAATGGTCAAGACCCCAATAGTACCACCACAGAGCAGGGGTTATTGGGTGGGGGCATTAGTCCTATCCCAGCAGTGTCACTGAGGTGGAGAAATGAAACTTCAGCAGCACTACTGCACTAAAACCCCCTCACCACATCAGTGTCACTGCAGAACTGACAAGAAACAATCCACCACCCAAATGATACCTGTTCTGTGATGCTGCTGACCAACAGAGAACACAGAACCAACAGAACACAGATGGACTACAGTCTGTAATTGTAACACTACGAAGTCCAAAATGATGATGGAGCAAGAAGGGGCGTGTCCTAACCTTTGACTGGTACTGTATATGTTTTCATGGTACATATCGTCATATGTTGAAAGCGATCGCAGTTACATCGGTGGTTAAGGGGAATTGTTATGATATTGTTAATAGTGAAGCTCAGCAGCAATGGCTCCATCACCTGCTACCTCAGGGGTGATCAAGCACCCCTAGTGTGCTTGATCACTCAGACATTATAATAATGTTCTTGAAGGGGTGCATTAATCCTGCAATGCAATTAGTAATAGAGATGGATGGTGGGGCCAAATCTAGGCATATGATTATAATGGTGCCATCTAGTGGGAGGCACCATTTTGTTGTCTCCTGTTGCAATGCTTTATTACGGAGCCCCTAAAGGGACATGAGCAAAAAATAATATAGAGATAGGAATGAGAAATATGAAAATATTAACATGAAGAATATTATATTTTGGGGCGGCACGGTGGTTTAGTGGTTAGCATGTTCTCCTCTCAGCGCTAGGGATTTCCAATTCGAATCCCCATATGGGTGGAGTTTCCATGTTCTCGTCGTGTCCGCGTGGGTTTCCTCCGGGTTCTCCGGTTTCCTCCCACAGTCCAAAAACATGGATCAAGTCAATTGAATGCTCCAAATTGCCCCATATAGAGTGTGTGTGAGTGAGTGTGTGTCCGGTGATAGATTGGTGCCCTGTCCTGGGTTTATTTGCCCAGCGCCCAAGACGTTCTCCTATGGATGGGCATGGGGAAACCCCCCGCGCGACCCTAATATAGGATAAAGCGGAAGATAATGGCTGGATGGAATATTATATTTTGTCCCCTCGACGTGGCATATGTTTAGCATCAATGCTAAGATTACATACTAATGTTGTTTTTCCTTTTTTATTCATTCATTATTTTCCACCTTGTCCTCTATTAGGGTTCCCCATGCTCATCTAGGGTATCTAGATCGTCTCACCCAGGACGAGGTGCCAATCTATTGCTGGGCATACACTCACACAAAAACACACCCTATATGGGGCAATTTGGAGCATTCAATTGACTCGATCCATGTTTTTGGACTGTGGGAGGAAACCGGAGAACCCGGAGGAAACCCACGTGGACACAGGGAGAAAATGGAAACTCCACCCAGATTGGGATTCGAACTGAGCGCTGAAAGGAGAGCTAACCACTAAGCCACCTTCTTTTTTATTATTCATTCATTCATTATCTCCCGCTTTATCCTCTATTAGGGTCGCGGTGGGGTTCCCCATGCCCATGCAGGGGAGAACGTCTCGGGCGCTGGGCAGATAGACCCAGGACAGGGCGCCAATCCATCGCTGGGCACACACTCACTCACACACTATAGGGGGCAATTTTGAGAATTCAATTAACTTGATCCATGTTTTTGGACTGTGGGAGGAAACCGGAGAACCCGGAGGAAACCCACGCAGACACGGGGAGAACATGCAAACTCCACCCAGATGGGGATTCGAACCGGGAATCCCTAGCGCTGATAGGCGAAGGTGCTGACCACTAAGCCACCGTGCCCCCTCTTTTTTATTATTTTTAATAATTTGTTAAATTGCTAAGCAATTTTCTTCTGTCAAATTTAATGTATTAGTTTTATAATTTTCAGGAAGCAACATGCTTTGTGAACAGTTCCTCAGTTTCCGTTTGGTTCAAGCTACAGGGTTCTCATTAGTATTTAACAGACTATTTCAAAGAGGACTTTAAAGAAGGAGGAAGCAGTAACAATGTTTGATCTGTGGCCAAGCTGGTGCTATAACACTTTGAAGAAATGGCTTTATTACCAGGTGCAAAGAGACGAAAGTCATTTCATTACGTTTCCAAGACTTTCATAAGTACAGGAGGAAACTTCTGCACGGAAACTACAAATATTTCACAAGCAGACCGTATATTTATAGTTTTCAAGCAAAGTTAAAAGAAGTGATTTGCAGATTTAACACAAAAATACCAAATAAATAGAAATAACATTGGGTGGCTGCAGCACTGTGGGGGGTTAGCACTGTCATTTCAAAATAGTAAAGTATTGGGTTTGGCTCTCAGACATGTCCTTTCCGTGTGGAGGTTTGTCCATGTAAGCTTTTTAAAATTAGCATTATTACTTTCATATTACTTTATTATGTAATTGTGCCGATTTACAATGAGGGCAATTAATAGGGTGAGCATGAATGTTGGAACTCAACCACCCAGCCATGGTGCTCTTACATCCGGATCATAGGTAACAGCCGGTCACCTTTGAGAACACTCTACAAACGGGGAGCTCAGAAAACGCTCCTCATATCTCCAGACAGTTAATAGATGGTCGCCCTCTGCAAATGTCTTCCATTTCGTTTGAGTGCATGTGCCTGAAAGAGAAAAAGTTCTCCAAGTTGTTTGTCTGTTTAAATTTTCATAGAGGTGTTCTACTTAGGTCTAAGATGTTACCATGGCAACCATAACCAGCAGCGCTATTTCTAAAGAGTTTTGAGGCTTTTCAGACCGAAGTGATTTGTGTTTACGGCGTGGGTGAGGAAGACCTCTCTATACACACAATGACACAATGATAGAAGTTCCTGTCAAGAAATAAAAATAAAAAAAAACATAAGATAACGTACTGTAGATATGGCATGGCTTATTTTTTCCTTTTTTTGAGATCAGTGAGGTATTTTTAGACCTTTTTATTTTGCTGCAGCTGCAGTAAATTTGTAAACTCATGAAAATACTAGCTGTATCACTAAAGGTAGGTTCTCAGTGATGGGTTGGTGCCCTGTCCTGGTGGTGGGTGTATCTGCCTAGCGGCCAATACGTTCTCCTCTGCATGGCCATGACCCTTAACCCCCCCCCCCCCCCGACCTCCTGTGACTTTAGTATAGGATTAAGCAGTCAAGATAAGAAAAGGAGAATTATGAACGGACTAATTAAAGACAAATTTAGGATGCCAGTAAGCAAAAAACACTCTTTAGCACAATCCATCACAAGCATTTTCAAATGGCTTGGAAGAAATCAAACCTTATTTAAAAATAGATTGTGTGTGGTCTTTTAAACAGGTCAAGGGTCCTTCATAAGCACCGTCTTTGGTTTTGTTTCCCTCCGCACTAACGCAGACACATGACCTGGAGAAGTTATTAGCATAGACCTTCACAGATATTATTTCAGCTTGAAGTGTGACTGATGTAATTAGATTTTAATGCAAACATTAAAAGTGCAGGTGTTCAAGTTATTTGTCAAGGCTCGGATGAAGATCAGAGCAAGTTATATAATTAATACAGAGATCTGAGGAACAAAGCCAAGCAAAGAAATGAAAGACCCTATTCCTTAACCAACCGCTGTGAGTGCAATAAAAATAGATTTAAAAAGAAAAAGTAAAAAGTCTTAGATTTATGTTTATTAGAATAGCATATACAACTGTGATCTAAAATAGTTGTAGCTCCTTTGCCTAAATTACTGGCTCCCGCAACCTGGACCTGGCTAATTGGTAGATAATGGATGGATGGAACTGTGAGTATTTTACATTACATTACATGAATTATTGCTATTTGACCAGCAGAGCAATTCCTCTTTAGAAATAAAGACAAAAGCTGAAGACTATAAAAGGTGTTGGCTTCTCCAAGTTAAGGTTCAGTACTGTACATTTATTTATTGCCCATAATGCATTGCAGTTGTTCATGTTTTATGTATAACGTATATACTTTATTTAGGAAATATTATTCACACTGCACATTTCTAGGCAATACATTTAATTTTCATTTTTAAATTTAAATGTAAATTTTTCCATCAAAGGTCATTTGAGTCCTTTAAAATAAATACATCACAGCTATATTGCAGTGAAATAGTGAAATAGCAGCAGCATTGCATTTTTCGTGCTGGGTTATTAGAACACATTGATGCCCTTGGCTATGTTATCCTACATTGTAAGTCAAAATGAAGGTAAAGGACACAGGGCCCTTTATAATAAACTTTATATTACAGCCATATTTTGCATTACTAGCTGACAATGCACGTTTCAATACCATCAAAAATAAGGGACTCTGGTTGATCTATTGCTGGTAATACTTGATCACATCTTTTGTCAAAAAGAGGTCAAAATCCCCAAGGATCAATAAAAATCATTCATTCATTCATTATCTCCCGCTTTATCCTCTATTAGGGTCGCGGTGGGGTTCCCCATGCCCATCCAGGGAAGAACGTCTCGGGCGCTGGGCAGATAGACCCAGGACAGGACGCCAATCCATCGCTGGGCACACACTTACTCACTCAAACACACTCTATATGGGGCAATTTTGAGAATTCAATTGAGTTGATCCATGATTTTGGACTGTGGGAGGAAACCGGAGAACCCAGAGGAAACCCACGCAGACACGGGGAGAACATGGAAATTCCAGCCAGATGGGGATTCGAACCGGGAATCCCTAGCACTGAGAGGCGAATGTGCTAACCACTAAGCCACCATGCCGCCCCAATAAAAATCAGATATTAATAATATTGTCATTTTTACAAGGACACATGCTGTGGTCCGGGTGTGTTGATCTGTCATGAATGGATCAGACACAACTGTGCTCCTCGAATTTTTATACAACGGTCACTGCTGAACTGAAAGAAAAGAGTACACTTAACCTGTAGCAACAAATGAGATCATTTAAAATAAGGTAGAAATATCTTTTTTTAAAAGGTGGACAACATGTGGACTCCAGCAGCATTAGTGCAGAAAGTACATCTGATAAAATAATAATAAGCCTATGAACAAACAGGTGGTGTTTATATCCTGGTTTAACTGTGTATATAAAAAATGATTTTTATACCCGACGGTGCGACCAGGCCACAAAGGGAATAAAGCATAGTGGCCCCAAAGATCAATATTAGAAACAAAGTCTCAGAGATCCAAAATGAAATAAGTACGTTTGATCCCACGGGATTCATTTTACAGGAACAGACAGCAAAGTGCACTGATGTCAACCGGACCAGGCTACCCTGAGCCTTCCATCCACCCACACTCATGATATTGTAAAGATAAAAGACTTCTTTGTAGATGTGTCTGTGTGTGTGTGTGTGTGTGTGTGTGTGTGTGTGTGTGTGTGTGTATATATAAGTATAGATTTGGGGTACTTGCATTAAAACTGAATATTTTCAAAATATTTTGACTTTGTTATTTTTGGTACAACAAAAATTGTCATTTCAATATTAATTTCATCATTTTATCTGAAACATGAACTCAGTCTCAAGATTTCTGTGATTGTTAAAAGGTTTGAACAGTAAATAATTAGTCGGCTTCATTAAATCATTCAGCCGTTACCGAGCAAAGTTTTTGTAGACTGCTTGTGACCTCTAGTGGTGGTAAAAGTTACTACAATATACACAATACTATTTACATTTTTGTCTGTAATTAGTTCCTGAGGCCTACGGAATATTAATTTCCCACGGAAATTACATTGTTTTTGTGTAAATAAGACAAAACAAGATTATAATTGTTATATGCAAGTGTTGAATTGTAATTAGTTGGCTGCTCCGATGGCCATACAGACCAAATCGATTTCCTTTTCTCAAAATGGCCTCAAAACTATTTACTTTTCAATAGAAACAATTCAATTTTTATATAGAAAGTTTTAAATTCTCAAGCAGTTATGTTAATTGATAACTCTTGGTTTCTGGTATGTTTGGTGCAATGTAGTTTTTGTGACCGAAGCTACTAACTGACTTGATGACAATGTATTTATACTTTACAGTATTACAGCAGTACAAACTAAAATACTGAAGTAAAAATACTTAATTTATATTAAACTAAAATACTAGATGTAATTTAAAACAAACGTTTATTATCTAAAGTGAAATGCTCTTAAGTGCCTTAAAAAAGAAACATTCATTCATTCATTCATTCATTCATTCATTATCTTCCTTCCTAATCTTCCTTATGCCCATCCAGGGGAGAACATCTCAGGCGCTGGGCAAATAGACCCAGGACAGGGCACCAATCCATCGCTGGGCACACACTCACACAGACACACTCTATATGGGGCAATTTTTTGAGAATTCAATTGACTTGATCCATGTTTTTGGACTGTGGGAGGAAACCGGAAAACCCAGAGGAAACCCACGCAGACACGGGGAGAACATGGAAACTCCACCCAGATGGGGATTCGAACCGGGAATCCCTAGTGCTCAGAGGCGAACGTGCTTAACACTAAGCCACTGTGCTGCCGAAATGCTCTTAAGTGCCTTCAAAAAGAAACATCACACATTTAAAAAAATAAAAATAAAAATAAAAAATATTGTTTAAGCATTTTTTTTATAGCTTTTTTTTTTTTTTTTTTATCTTGTATTGCATTAATATGTTTCCCATTGTTGACTTCCTGGTTTTAGTAACTTTTTAAGGGAACATGAGTAAACCTACTCTTTACACACTGACATTTATTTCGAGGCATTGTTACTGTATATGTGCGTAATTTTTTACACACGGGGACAAATTAAACATAAAATAACAAGTTGTTAATTTGCAGAAAATGTTATAAATACACTCACCGCCTCTTGAAAAAGTACAGCATCTTGCTCATGAGAGATTCTGGAAATATTCCTCAAAGATTTTGGTTCATATGAACGTGACATCATCACACAGTGACTGCAGATCTGTTAGCTGTACATCCATGATGTGAATCTCTGTTGCTCCTCAGCAGGACTGGAACCAGACATAGTCATCTGCTGATGTAGTCCAACTGCTTAGATGTTCAGCAGTACATTCAGAAGGTACATTTGCCTTCTTTTCTTCCTCAACAAGATGCTTGGTTTGGACTTCAGATGTCTACATGCCTAAGTGCATTAAGTTTTTGCCATGTGATTGGCTAATTAGTGCAGTAATGAGCAGGTAAACAGGTGAACCTTATTAAGTGGCTGCTTGGTGTATGTCCCTTGTAGACACGTGATTTAAGCAAAGCTGTCCAAACGTTTGCATTCACTTTTTTGTTTTAATAATTGACCCAATATCTAAGTCACCTACAGAGTTCTAACCTTTTGTTTAAAAGCACGATTGTAAGGCAAACATAATTACCCTTGCTGTCTAAATATACCACAGAATGAATTACAGTATATAAAAGCTGTATTATCTATTATAACACTAGTTTTGGTGTCTCTAAAACATCAGACAAAAAGGAAATCTTGGATATATTGGATGGCTTTATTTCTCAGACCCAGAATGTCACTGATTGCCACTAGGAAATAAAGTCTAATGAAACTGCTGGCGCAGGGTATTTGTGTTTGATTGGCATCGTGCTTTGTGCTGGTTATTATCCAGGCATCAGGAGTCACTCTTCTGCGCATTAGCGGCCTCCCTCAATAGCCTGACCCTCCCGGCTTTTGCTTTTCCATCCTGCTGCACCTGTTCCTAGCTGTCACCCAACACACAGAGCGCGTGCACGATTGTGTGGGTACTCGTTCTAGACAAAGCCCATGACAGCAGTGTGTGGTGACAGTTTCTCCCTGTTGATCCCTCCTCATGTCTGGACAGGTGAGTCTTACGTTGTGGGAGAAAGGCGAAAGATCTCAGACTTACATCTCCGCAGATTGTTTTGTTTTACTGTCTGAGCAGGATGAGTAAATCTGAGGTCACCTTTGTACCGAACTCTTTTCAAATTGTTTTTTAAAATTATATTAAATCTACATCTGTTCTGTTTGAAAACCTATTTCCATGTGTGTCTTGTTTTTTCCATGCTGTTTTAGTTTAATGTCTAATTACTGTGAGTTTAATTGTTTTGCCTTGCGAGGCTTGTGTTGTGTTTAATTAACTTTTGTGGTAATCAATATGAAATTCATTGCAATAATTGCCTGAGACTTAAGTACTAAGTGAAATTGAATGTGAAAGCAAGTGAAATGAACCAGAGAAACTTAAATTGGATGGAAAAAAAAATGTGAATTTAAAGCAGGGGTATTCATGTTGAGGGGAGTTCTTCATAAGGAGGGGAGTATGAATAAAGTAATAGGAAGTGAAAATAGAAAGAGATAAATAATGTAGTCTAATAATGTAATAATTCAAATAAATTGTCCCTAAAAATTAAAATAGACTTGTGTAGAGTTAATGGTGCCCTTTAACTTAATGTCTTAACTTGGAACAGAAGAACAGGCTTAAATGAAATGTCCATCTACAGTGGGTTGCAAAAGTATTCATACCCCTTGAACTTTTCCATATTTTGTCACATTACAACCACAAACATAAATATATTTCACTGGAATTTAATGTGAAAGACCAACACAAAGTGGTATACAATTGTGAAGTGGAATGAAAGTTATACATGAATCAACAATTTTTTTACAAATAAAAAACTGAAAAGTGCGATGTGCAAAATTATTCAGCCCCCCTGAGTCAATACTTTGT
>JAFMOD010000165.1:345435-397689 GCA_019802435.1 Corydoras maculifer
TGGGCACACACTCACTCACACAGACACACTCTAAACGGGGCAATTTTGAGAATTCAATTAACTTGATCCATGTTTTTGGACTGTGGGAGGAAACCGGAGAACCCGGAGGAAACCCACGCAGACACGGGGAGAACATGGAAACTCCACCCAGATGGGGATTCGAACCGGGAATCCCTAGCGCTGAGAGGCGAACGTGCTAAACCACTAAGCCACCGTGCCGGCGTTGAACCTGTTCTTTACAATTAAATAAGAAATTAATTGGTGGACTAATCACAGTCCTCTCTTTTTGGCAGCAGCATGGATGAGAGCACCTTCGAGACATTTGAGGAAGAGCTTGGAACACAATTACAGGATGCGCCTCCTGCTAAACCTCTCAGACAAACTCACCGGTCAGGTATATTTTACCCCTCATCCTTTCCCCCACTGAAGACCAGACATTTTTTTTTAATAATAATAATAATAATGTCAACCAGATCATAGTTAAAGACGTATTATATCAGTCCTCTGTTTGGGACTTTTAAACACTAACTGTTGGTGCTATGAATTTAATCAAAGATATTTCAGGAGCTGAAACACCTGTGTTTTTATTTTTACCACACAGTAGACATGACTGACATTGGGTGCATGCTGAAGCATAGTCACAGTGCAATAGCAACATGACACCAGCAAGCATGACAAACACCCAAAATCAGCCCCGCCTTTTCTCTTGTTGCTCTCACTCTGTTATAAACACCCTTTGTCTGATCATTTAAAAACGCAATTAAAAATGTAAAAATATATTTAAAAAGTTTTTTAAAAATGTTCGCGTCTATAAAAAAGTTAGAAATGCTTATATGTATAATTACAGTCAATGATTTATTTTGTAATCAAATATTTATATTTATTTTTTGCTCTAGGACACAGTGGCTATAAGTACATAAAGTAAATAAGGGATTCATTTTTTTTTGGTATTTTTAGCAAGTGTTTCAATTTTGGGAGGTGATTATGTTTGTGTGTTGACACCCACAATACAGCTTTTATAATATAGTAGATAACTTAAAATATGTTACATTTCTTTTTAGAAACATATCAAAGAAGAGTGAGAGAGGTGAGTTTGGAATTTTCAATGGATGCTTATGTAAGCAGGGTCAAATCTGTGACATCTCATTAGCAAGTGAAATGAATGGAATAGAAGCCTTTAATGTGAATTTTGAATGCATTAAATGATCCATTACAGGATTCTCCAGCTCTTCAGCAGGTTTTAAAGAGTGCACCACGTGAGATTCCAGTCTCAAGAGGTGGTAAGCTATTGCATGAGAATGCTGAAACAATTAAAAAATGAGTGGCAGCCATTAGCAAAGCTGAAGTCCTTCAACAAAAATTTAATGTTAAACATCTGGTTCATACAAGACAGATTACATAATGAAAGTTTTTTTTGTAGTAATGCACATAACAGAAACTCATTCATTATCTCCCACTTTATCCTCTATTAGGGTCGCGGTGGGGTTCCCCATGCCCATCCAGGGGAGAACGTTTCGGGCGCTGGGCAGATAGACCCAGGACAGGGCGCCAATCCATCGCTGGGCACACACTCACTCACTCACACAGACACACTCTACATGGGGCAATTTTGTAGAATTCAATTGACTTGATCCATGTTTTTGGACTGTGGGAGGAAACCCACGCAGACACGGGGAGAACATGGAAACTCCGCCCAGATGGGGATTCGAACCGGGAACCCCTAGCACCGAGAGGCAAACGTGCTGACCACTAAGCCACCGTGCCGCCATATAACAGAAACTAACGGATTTAATTAAACAAACTACTGAAGGAGTTCATGTTGATGCTTGTGTTGGCCATGTCATCAGTCATTTTGGATAACATTTTATTTGTTTGTTTGTCTCTTATTATTCTTACTATTAAAAAAGGTAAAAATTTGTTGTTTAGTAAAAAGGTAACGCAAAGGTAATAGGACTAGTGTCCCGAAACTGCCTACTGCCTCTGTATGCTCTAATAATGGTGGAGCACACTTTCTAATAAAAAAAACATATGACTGAGACTCGGAAAACATTTAGAATACAAATCGTCTTCTCAATTTTTTTTTATCAACACGGTTGCCAGTTCTATGAAAAACACTGTATGGTGGAACGACAATCTGAGAGTATAGTCACCAGTCATATTTGTATTAACGTTTGACATATGATCGATTGTTTTATATAATACATTCCCAGTGTCCCCGCGCAAGACCTTGTCAATGCAAAATGTGGCCCAAACTGAGCCACCATGGGAGGGAGTGACACTGAACCGCTGCCTCTTCATAGCCATTACTATTCTGGTCCTTACCTCTGGATGCCAAAGACTGCAAGGTCAGTATAGCATGTTTTGTGTGACCCAAAATTCAACTCTGCCTGAATTAATCATCTAGTCACAACACGGTATTATCTCCAAGTCATACAGCATGGGGGCAAAAAGACCTGATCATCATACATGGAAGCATTTATATGGATTTGTGTCCTTAAACAGAATCACTGTAAACTTTTCCACACAAGTTATAACAGGTTTTTGCTCTGTTTTTGGCAAAATGTGGATGCAAGAAAAAACATGCATATTAAGAATCAAAGTGGATGACTGTGTTTGGGGTTAAAAAAAAAAATAAAAAAAAATTAAATTTCAAAAAAGGCTTAGTGTTTTAGCATGTTCTCCTCTCAGCGTTAGGGATTCCCGATTCGAATCCCCATCTGGGTGGAGTTTCCATGTTCTCCCCGTGTCTGCGTGGGTTTCCTCCGGGTTCTCCGGTTTCCTCCCACAGTCCAAAAACATGGATCAAGTCAATTGAATTCTCAAAATTGCCCCGTTTAGAGTGTGTCTGTGTGAGTGTGTGCCCAGCATTGATAATAGAGGATAAGCGGAAGATTATGAATGAATAAAAAAAATTTAATAAACTTGACAGCATTGATCCTTCAGCCGGGTCCTTAACCCTTTTTGCTCCAGAGATGCTGTATTATGGCAGCGCTTGTGCTCTGACTTCAGAAATCAAATAGGGATAGCTGTGAAATACCTTAAATAAAAGTGTCTTCCAGCTGACCTGTTAACATTTTATTTCAATGATCAATTATCATTTATTTCGTAAGACAAACAGTCACCTCATTTTCCTTTAAGAGTTTCTACGAGGCCGCAAGGACACAGCGGGAATTGAAGCGGTCAGTACTGCACTTAATGTGAGACATAGTGCACTAAGGAAGGGGCGCATTCTACATGCCGAGGTAAACCATCTGTATTATTTTACTGCATGTGAGCAACAGATGAACTTCTGGGTAAATGCACATTATGTATATATGAAGCATGCACATTTAAGGCAGGGCATTTGTTCACAGCCCTGCTAACCATGAGTAATGATAAACAATATGCATGTTATTTCCTTTATAAAAGCCATAGATTAAAGGTCAAGGTCTATTTTAAGCAAGTAGCACTACAGACAGACTCTCCATACACACTGCTGGGCCACTTTACTATGCATAACTTCACATTTAAAACATTGTGTATTTTAGAATGATAACTTACCCAATAGATGCACTATAGTCACTCAGCTGTAGAACATCTGTTTCTCTGTAATCCGTGTTTCTCCTCTTTACTCCGTTTTCCATCGAGCCAGGTCAGTCCTGCTGAGGTTTTTAAACATTTGCTTGAATGTGTTTGTATGAATGCTCTGCAGTTGCACTAGAAACCTGTCCCAGATGTAAACGTGTGCTGAAAGTGCTGGGATAGGCTAATCCACCCTTTTTGTTCCTGACATAGGATGCTATATAAAGTTATGCATCATACAAACAACAATAATTGTTTACTCAATAATTGTTCACCCTTACAGCCTGACACATCTCTATGGAACACATTTTGGTGTTGGCTGAGCGATGAAGATGACGAGGAAGAAAGTCGCCGTGGGAGGTTTGGGAAGGTGACTCGAGACAAAGCTACACGAGGCCTCAGGCACAAAGCAATACCCGACAGGAAACTGCTGAAGGAGAGGGAAAGTCGATTTCGAGGACGGAGTAGAAAAGCAAGACAGAACAAAGAGGAGCCTCCAGAACGGGTGAAGGCACAAAAAGACGTGGTGCAAAAGAAGGACAATAAGGACGGAGAGAAAGTGGAGCAAGACAAAGCAGGAAAGGTTGAACGGAAGACAAAGGAGAAAAACACAAACACGAATAAGAAAATGCAAGAAAAGGAATAAAGAGGGGAAATAAATACCAGAAGAATACAGTCTTTAAATGGATATGGTTTTTCAGCAGAATTGTAAGCTACCTTCACCTGTTTGCATCGATTTGGTCAAAATTAAGAAGCTGACGTTATTTAAACGCTACATGCAGGTAAAATCAGTAAAGGCAGCGAAATTAACTTACTTTAAGCAGCTAGTTACCGGCTGGTAATTTTAAAAAATATTGAAGTGCAATCAGTGTTTGAATTTAATGGTTCTTTACATTTTGTCATTAAATTCTTCGCAACACAAATTACTATTTTTAGCCCAATTTATTGGACGAATGATTATTAAATAAACATTAGGAAAACCCATGTTGAGAAATTTATCTTCTCCATAAGCTTCTTTATTTGTTAATTTTTGAGTAGAGCTGCAATCAGTTTTCCTTAAGATCTGGTGTTGATGATGGTGATGTGGACCACTAGCACAGATTCTCTAACATTCCCAAGATTCTCAGTGGGGTTCAGGTCTGGACATGAGAATGAGTTCTTATGCTCCCTGAATCACCCTCTCACTATTTATGCTTCATGAATCCTGGAATATGTCTGTGTCATAAGAGAAGAAAAGATTAATTGATGGAAGAACCTGGTGGTTTTGTGGATTCAGGTCAGCTGACCTCATCCTTCTGTCATATTGCTGAACCCAGACCTGAACGACAGCAGCGACCCCAGATCTGAGTTACATCTAGGTGGTGATTTGTTTTTTGGGTCAGGAAGAGTGTATGCATGTATACACATATATACACACCCACGTCTACTGTGCAGCAGCGTGCAGAAGGTTCCAGTAACAAAAAAAACTACCAATCATACCCCTTAATAAGCACTGCAATATTAAGAAAAATGAAACTAATTAAACAGTGATTTAAGAAAACAAGGACATGTTTATTTCCCATGTATTTAAAGGCATAAAAATAACTACAAAATTTTCGTGACTTTAGGGTCATTGATTCAGGAAGAGTTACAAAGAAAAAACACTTAAAGGGTTGGCTGAATTTCTCCAATTTTACCCACAAACAATCAAGATGAAAAAACATCCTAAAAACTGAATACACAGAGCCCTTAGAATGGTTAACTGGACGCTGCACTGTGTTGTGGTTCTATTCAAACTCTCCTTTAAACTCTCCTTAGTTTTAACACATTACAATACAATAGAAAACCACACTGTTTGAATGAGAAACACACTGACAGGTTAACAAAAAACTAATCATATAATAATCTGATCTAATGAGCTTCACACTCAGCTGTTGGGGAGAGGAGGCATTCCTCCTGGTCCATCAGATGGCAGCGGAGGCCGTAGGTGAGGAGGTAGAGTACCAGGAGGGGGCATACCAGGGGGCATCTGAGGAGGAGCGGGGATATTTGGTGGAGGTGGTGGCATTCCTGGGATGCCACCAGGTGGTGGGGGTGGTAAAACCTCTGCAGACGGCTGAATTCCAAGGCCGGTTAACAAAGGAGGGGGGCGCTTCACAGTGGCTGGAATAATCTGACCAGGAGGGGGCAGAAGCTTGTCCATCTTGAAGTGAAACTGGAGGAAAAACTGGAGAAGAAAAGAGTATTTTTTAGAATCAAGCTCTTTTTTTTTTGCACTGTTGTTAAAGTGTTTCTGTAACATCTTTAACAACACAGACGAAATGACGTGGTGAGTCTGACCTGTTTTGTTTCTCTGTTCCAGTGAGTCCAGAAGCGACTTTCTGACTTGTCTATTTCTCTGCTGGGGACCTAAACGGCAGACATGAAGGTCAAAACTAAGAGACGACTTATATTAATCTGTATACTCAAATAATGCAATTTTACAAAACTAGGCAGAGTGCAATTTGAAGTCGCAGTAAACAAATATATTAATGTAGTTCAGTTACTACAGAAATAAACCAAAATGCAATAATAGTGTATTTCCATTTGGATGTGATGTACAAACTATTGGAAACATGTTTTTAAAAAGGTAACAAAACCTAAAACTAGTTTGTTAAATAAAAAAAAAATGGTATAAATAAAAGTGACAAACCCAAGTCTGTTAACATCAATATAAATTTTGTTATATGGAATAAGAAGCAAGTCCTAATACTTTTGAACAAAGATAAATGAATAAAATAAACGAAACCTTAAATGCAATGGTTTCATATGGTTCAGCTGCCAGAAGCAGATACTGCCAGCGACGATCTGGCGGCTCAATGCGTTGTTCGTACGCGGACATGAATCGATGTCTGGGTCCGATACCCTCTGCAATCTCAGGGTAGTCAATCTACAAAAAAAAAAACATAATTATCATTAATATTAATTATGCAAACAAAATCCTGAGTTTTGTTATAATACCTATAATTCCAGTGGATGATTAATTAAAAAGTACCTGGAAAAGCAGACTCTGTTGACCTGTCTCTGGGTCCCTCTGTTTTGTTACTGGGGGAAAAAAAGACAAAATACATTTTTAACAATTGTTTTAATAAGACAATGCACCATTTACACGCTCTCAATTTTACCATATTCAGTTTGTACCTTTGTAACCTGGTCGCCCAATCTTTACAAATTTCTTTACTTCAACCTTCACTTTCTCCGGAGCCGGCTGAGCGGGAGCCTCTTTGGCTTCTTTAGCAACTCGTCGTGCTCTAAAGAAAAGCAAGAATGGTAAAAGGACGGGAGGTGTGATGTCATCTTTATATATTCAAACATTTAAAGAATTGCATATGACAGCATAAAGATATGTAGTATAGTTATTATGTTCACTTCTGTATGTTCTTTATATTTTGACAAATAATAATGTATGATTTACAACCTACAAGAGCAAGAAGCATCAATAAATGGGCCTAAGAGGCAGGTAGACTCTACAGCTGGTATATACCATTCGGACATTAATTAAAATAATTATATATATATGCAGGTTAGCCAACAGAACACATTCTTACCACTTGTATTAAACAATCAACAAATAAGTTACAGTTATTAAACATACTGTTGTACTATACTTACAGATTGGTCTGATGCTTCTTTCCCTGTGTATGAGCAAGATAACTCCCCTACAGCAGAGAAAATGTAAATTGTAAACAGGGAGAATAACCTCAACTGAAGACTGAACATGAACTCACTGTGTATTTAAACAGGATTCTTATAAATGTTACCTCATTATTATGAAGCGTAAGGCACAACTTGCACTCATAAGAACCCAAATGATTTTTCATAAAATAGGGGTCTTTGTTGATGTCGATAGTCTCTAAAGCAAGTTGCCGCAGACGCTCGCGTCGGTCCCGGTTGCTTTCAGAGGCTGAGGCCACCCCGCCACTGCCGGTCTTACCACCGGCTCGGTGCTGGAAGTCCATATTTAAAGCAGAGCAAAGGACTCAGGAATGAAGACGGATTCCTTAAGCTGACTGCACAGTTTCCAGGGTTCACCTAAAAGATCAGAGTGAAGCGAAGCCCATTAAACATCTACATTTACATTACATTTGGTCATTAAGCAGACGCTCTTATCCAAAGCGACTTACAAGGTGAACACAGGGTTTATCACTACATCCCTGGAGCAATGAGGGTTAAGGGTCTCGCTTAAGGACACACACTGGTGACTGCAGTGGACCTGGGATTTGAACCCCCAACCTTCAGATTGATAACCCAACAACCCAACTACTGAGCTACCACTCCCTCTTACATCTGTAGCTGAGTAAAGTTTGGTGCCAAAATCTTTAGAACACAATGTTTAGTTTGTGAAAATAGTTAAAGGACAATTTTTGTACAATAAAGTTGTACAATACATACAGCATCAGTCAAAAGTTTAAACACACCTCCTTATTGCTCCACTTATAGTTCATGTTGTCAATTCCACTTACTGTAAAAAAAAAAAAGGACTTTGTAGTTCTACAATTCTGTTTGTGTACGTCCCCTTTACTCTGTTCTAATGGTCAAGACCCCAATAGTACCACCACAGAGCAGGGGTTATTGGGTGGGGGCATTAGTCCTATCCCAGCAGTGTGACGGAGGTGGAGAAATGAACCTCCAGCAGCACTGCTGCACTAAAACCCCCCTCACCACATCAGTGTCACTGCAGAACTGACAACAAACAATCCACCACCCAAATGATACCTGTTCTGTGATGCTGCTGACCAACAGAGAACCAACAGAACCAACAGGGGACAAACAACAAAGAATACAGATGGACTACAGTCTGTAATTATAAAACTACAAAGTCCATCTATATGGGAATTGAAGGACATAGACAATGTAGACAAAATCACAGATTAGGGCATAATTACTAAATAAAGTGAAACCTACAACATTTTTTGTAGATTATTACATTTGCATTTTAACGTAAAGTATATTCATCCATCCATTATCTCCCGCTTATCCTCTATTAGGGTTGCGGGGGGGGGTTCCCCATGCCCATCCAGGGGAGAACGTCTTGGGCGCTGGGCAGATACACCCAGGACAGGGCGCCAATCCATCGCTGGGCACACACTCACTCACACAGACACACTCTATATGGGGCAATTTGAAGAACTCAATTGACCTTGATCCATGTTTTTGGACGGTGGGAGGAAACCGGAGAACCCGGAGGAAACCCACGCGGACACGGGGAGAACATGGAAACTCCACCCAGATGGGGATTCGAACCAGGAATCCCTAGTGCTGAGAGGAGAACATGCTAAACCACCGTGCCGCCACGTAAAGTATATATAGAATATAACATTAAAATACAGGTATAAATCTTATTTTTATAACAGAAGGAGTTAGCTCGTTGCTAAACACGACACCGGCTTTGGCTTCCACACCAATCCACACAAACCCGAATTCACACGCCGCAAACACGTTTAAGAAATCTAGCGGCATTACAGAAGTTTAAATTCGCAACGCAGCGAAATAAAAACAATAAGATGTTCATTAAAACGTCGTCTTCGTTTACCTTCAGTCACGTCCAGCTCACGCTTGCCGCTGCTACCCGCACTCGTTATGCGCTTCCGTTTCCATATTTCAAAAATAAGAGTCTCTGTTTGCGTTGACCGTGTAGAAAGAAATGCTCTTATACATTATACAACGTGTTTTTTGTTGTTGTTTTTTTTTTTAATAAATGATGCAAATTGTTGAATTTTTTTAAGCATAAAATACATTAATTGCATTAATTCAGCCCACCACGGTGGCTTAGTGGTTTAGCATGTTCTCCCCTCAGCGCTAGGGATTCCAGGGTTAAATCTTAATCTGGGTGGAGTTTCCATGTGCTCCTCGTGTCCGCGTGGGTTTCCTCCGGGTTCTCCGGTTTCCTCCCACAGTCCAAAAACATGGATCAAGTCAATCGAATTCTCCAAATTGCCCCATATAGAGTGTGTGTGCATGTGCGTCTGTGTGAGTGAGTGTGTGCCCGTCCCGGGTCTGTCCTGGGTGTATCTGCCCAGCGCCCGAAATGTTCTCCCCGGGATGGGGAGCAGCCCCCCCCCCCCGACCCCAATATAGGACAAAGCAAAATATAATGGTTGGATGGATGGAATTCAGCCCACATAAACATATATACAGACACGGTCACTGAGAACTCAGAGCTGATTTTTCTGTACACTTGGTTGTCTATTCAGTAAATTGCATTTAAATCGGTTTGGAACAACCTGCATCTCCATGACCGTTTATTGAACATTCAACAAATTACATCACATTAATATATTGAAAGCGTAGTGCAGGTAAAGAAGAAATAATTTTTCTAAATGCTTATTTCCTGATCTATTTGCACAAAGGGCCCTCAGATCACTACATTGTGAAAACTCCAAGTCGAGCGGGCAAACAAGTTCCCACAAGCAGACACTACACAAACATCCTGAACTGAAAACAAAATACAAGCTAGTATTTCTTGATGTAACAGGACTCACTTACTTAATATTAACAAGTGTAAATATCAAGTAATTATAAGCAATTTGAAATGATTTAATAAGTGTAAAGTAATTGCAAATATTTATTTGTATGTCTATATTTGTTACACAAATAATTTAAAAAACATAAAAGGGTAAAACAGATACCTGTCGTGCTTACCTGTCAGCGAACAATTCGCTGTCATAAAAGACATCTGAATGTATGTGTTATTTTGTAGTCCTCTTTGTGCCAATATTTGGCACTCCAGGTCTAAATGGGATTTTTAATGGCAAACATTACAAACTCTATTACAGTCTATGGTAAATACATCCAGGGTTCAGAACAAATGTATTTACCATAGACTGTAATAGAGTTTGTAATGGTTTTTTTTGGCAAATACCAACTGTAGTCCAAGATGGACTTTGTAGTTTTACAATTACAGACTGTAGTCCATTTATGTTCTTTGTTTTTGTTAGTCAGGAGCATCACAGAACAGGTATCATTTGGGTGGTGGATTGTTTCTTGTCAGTTCTGCAGTGACACTGACGTGGTGAGGGGGTTTTAGTGCAGCAGTGCTGCTGGAGGTTCATTTCTCCACCTCAGTCACACTGCTGGGATAGGACTAATGCACTCACCCAATAATCCCTGCTCTGTGGTGGTACTATTGGGGTCCTGACCATTAGAACAGAGTAAAGGGGACGTACACTACAGTACAGTATGTACTGTAGAACAAACAGATGGACTACAGTCTGCAATTGTAGAACTACAAAGTCCATCTTTACAGGAAGTGGAACTGAGAACATGGATGATAAGTGCAGCAGAAGGTGTGTCCAAACTTTTGACTGGTACTGTTTGTCAGTAATTCACACTAAAGCAAGGTATGGTTAGAAAGGCCTCACTTTCATCATGACGTATTACAGTATCCAAATAGGAATGTGACTGTACAACAATAAACACGTGCAACATTAGTATTATGACTTCAATTACCCCCATAAATTAGAGGGAATGGAAGCAAACGAGAAAAAAACGTACATAGAACAAAACGTCTCGCGTTCCAAACTTTTTTTTTTTTTTTGAGGGGGGGGGACTCCAAATATGGGCATAACTAACAGGGTGCCGCCGACAGAATGCCGCATGACGTCAGAGGTTTATAGAAACTGGCTTTTTGTTTTCTTTTAATTTTGTAGAAAATCTTTAAAAACTGAATCGGTTCCGAAAACGAGAGACGAGCCACAAAAAAAAACCGAGGGACGGGGGAATGAAACGACCTGTAAATGTGCGCACGCGCGAGCATGGGGGGTGGGGGAAGCCGCCGCGCGTGCGCTTCAGCGTGTTGGCGCTGCGCCAGCGGGTCGGGTGGCGCGCTGGAGGTTTTGGCTCGAGCCGGTTTGGTGGCGTTTAGAATGCAAAACTACAAAAACTACAAACTACAGGCGCTGAGTGTTTAACAAGACGTTCTGTTTTTTAACTAAGTAGAATCTTTTAATGGTGTCGGACGGGTCGATGAGAGCGTAGCGTCCGGATAATGCGGCCGGCTGATGGAGCTGAGGGACGGGAGATGGAGGCTGTGAGAGCCGCACGGAGACGCCACCATCAGGACGTTTAGCCTCAGAGAGCGAGCGACCGTCAGAATGCGCTTTAATGAAAAAGAACTGGCTTTCCTGAGCCGACAGCCTGCTGACAAGGCGGCCGAGATGGGCATGAGGGGACCGAAGAAGGGAGACGGTAAGAGAGGGTGGTTGTGGTGGTGGTAATGATTGTTATGGTTGTGGTGATGATGATAATGATGGTTGTGGTGGTGATGACGATGATGAAGATGATAATTGTGGTGATGATGATGATTATGGTGGTGCTGAGCTTGATGACGAACCCTGGTCTTTATAAAACTTTGAGTTGTGCTGTACAGTTGTAAGTAAAAGGCTATTTCTAAAAATAGAATCTCTGTCTTCCTCATAGTTATGAAAAAGCGTCTGGTGAAGCTGGTAGTTAATTTCCTGTTTTATTTTCGCACTGATGAAGAAGAGGTGAGATTTTTGTTTGTTCCTTCTTATCGTTAATTTTGTTTCATATATATATAGATCGATAGATAGATACCTTATGGATCCCAAAGGGAAATTCAGGGCAACCTGCAGCTATATGACATTGCACAAGAAAATAAAAATAAATATCTAAAAAAATATACGGAGTGTGAAATACTAATGTATAAGTTTAGTCTAGTTCAGCATATATATATATATATATATATATATATATATATATATATATATATATATATATATATACACTCACATATATACACACACACATACATATATATTTACACTTACATACATATTTTAGGTGTGTATTATTGTCAATAATGTCACAGGTGGACAAACAGCTCAGCCAATTAGATTTAAGGACCAGAACTGCCCGTTTTATAATGTGGTTTACATACCTCATTCTCATTAAACATGGTTGATATAAATTGACTTGTGCCAGACCTCTTTCTTATCTTTTCTATACACACACACACACACACACACACACACACACAAAAGACTCAAAATCATAGTTTGTATCCAGCAGCCCCATGAAGGTGTTAGTCATACATCAGACTATAAACTTTATAAAGATTTTATAAAGATTTCAACGGACTAAATTTCCATTTGTGTCTTTGCAGCCTATTGGGGCTTTGCTTCTGGAGCAGTGTCGAGTTGAGCGAGAAGGTGATTTGACCTTTTCCATCAGTGAGTCATCGGTTCATCATCCTCTCCTTAACCTGTGAATGAATGCTTTAACATTTTTGCTCTTTAAATTTTCCTTTTGCTCAAAAGCTAACGCAGTTACTCCCCCCACTAATACAGGCCTGAACCTGTGTGTGAGTGCCATTTCTGTGTATCATCTAATGGATTAATCCACAGGTTTAAATCATGCAGCCAAATTTAAAGCAAAAGCTTATTCAATGCAAGTATTTTATTTTGCGTTCAGTCGGGTTTTTAATGAATCAGAAAACAGAATGATGGAAAATTAGAACTTGTTGGTATGAGTTCTGCATCTTAACAATGAACAACCCTGAATATTATTTTGCGATCAATAAAGTCTCTACCTACCTATCTATGGGGTTAAATATAAATCTCTGTACGTTACAATTCACTCTGTTTTTCCATCCTAGTCATCCATGACTATAAAGACTCTTAATAGGGGTCATCAGGCAGATCTTCCTTTAATTGTGTTTTCACACATTAAGCCTATCTCCAGGAGGCAATATGGCCTTCCAAACCCATCCACCTCCAAACACACCCCCCCTTTTAGCCGTAGGCCTAGGTTGCAATTTCTGGTGGCTAAAGCCCATACTGACAAAACTTCAGTGTATATATTTTGTATATTAATAAATAAACCTCATTATTTTGCTCAGTCCCTGTATGACTGAAACACAAGTAGTTGCCACAAATATTATCATCCCTCATAAACAGTGGTGGTCCCAACTCTGGGGTCTCTAGTTTTCTCCCACATTCCAAAAAAATGCGGAAGATTGATTTACAACAGAACATGATCAAGGTGTTTTCTGCTATTCAAAGATCCTGCTTAGACCCAGAATGACCAATTTTGTGCATAACCAGCATTGACAATAAACAACTATAGTGGTCCATGTAGATCTGAGATTGTTAAAGCCTTAACACTTGTGTTCCTTTATGTCGTAGAATTTGTTTTAATTAACTTCCTTAAACAAAAAAAAAAGTTTTTAACATCTACAACCACAAATGCAAGTTCCTTTTTTCTGTCCTCAGCATTCTTAGATGAGGCTGAACGGAAGTATCTGTTTGAATGTAAGTCTCGAGAGCTGTGTCTTGAGTGGATTGATGCTGTTATTAAAACCAGGTCTGAGTCTTCTTCCATTAAAACTCTGAATGAGATCAGAATGAATCAGTCTGCGCCGTTTTAATTTCTTTATATTTGTTTTTATCACAGCTACGAATTTATGCGCAGGAACCTCGTCTTCTATAGAACGGAGATTCATCGACTGACCGGCAAGGTAAAGTCAGATCTAATCTTCAACTGTTATTTACATAAATAAAAGATGATCAAGTATAAAAGTAAATCTTTATGGTAAATGGAACTGAGAACATGTACGATAAGTGGAGCACCTTTGACTGGTACTCTATATCAGAAAGTATATTCGAGTATGGGTTGTAAAGTGTTGTTTGAAATCTTGGTTAGTTTAGTGTTTTGAGCCGAGCATTGTGAATAACTGGCGCAGGTACAACCACAGTGTTTTTTTTTTTCCGGCTGTGGTTTCAGTATAACAAAATTTTGTTAAAATTGCATGATTTCTGTTCAGCCGCGTTTACTGAACGATGAGCCATCGTTTATGTCCTCATGACAGGATCCACTGGAGCAGTATGGGATTTCAGATGAGACGCGTTTCCAGGTCAACAGTGGACTTCCGCCGCTGCCTCCTCCACCCACTTAACACTATGACAATTCACCTAAAGAATCCTCGAAATGAATTCAAACTACTGTCATTTTAATTTTTTTAAACGTAAATAAAATGTCACTTTCAGTCATGAAGCCTCAAAGCTGAAGAGGCCGTATTGCTGTATTTTACTTATCTTTGTTTTTTTTATTGTTTACTCTGCCGCTTTCACAAATGTAGAAATAAATCCTAAAGTTTTTTTTTTTTTGATACCCGGGTTCCGTGATGGTCAGTTTTATTTAAAAGCACAAGTACGTTTGGTCATCTCGTCAGTAAGGTATCATCAGGCTGCGCGGGAGGGAATGTGACTTTTTTTTTTACTAAACTGCCTGCACAACATCGAAACACTGAAATACACCCCATACGGTCATCTGTTTAATTTTGGGAACCTACTATTCTTCCACTGCTAGTTCCTATTCCATGATCATATGCAAAATGTTTGGGGAGATGTTGATTTACAAAGTAAAACTCGTTCTGCAGGCTGTGGAGACCAGGGCCATTCAAATGAGCAGGATGTTGTTTGCAAACCGTAGACTTTAAAATAAATCTGAGAATATGCAATGTTTAATTACCAACCTGAGAATATTAAATCTCATGTGAATGCAGATGGCACCAGATTCTGTGAAGATTTCTCAGTGTGATGAAGCTCATTTCAGTTCTTGTTTAATGCTGTAATATAACTTTAAGAAATAATTGTTTTTAACATGAACATGTCTTCTGTTGGACGTCATTTGTATTGTTCAATAATTACTTGTATTTTTTTAAATAAAGACTTTTCTCTTTAGCTACTTTAGGTGCATGTTTTTTATTTTTATTTTTAGAAAACATAGAAACACACAGCGGCCACTTTATTAGAGGCACAGCCCTTTTTCCTATTGTATCAGTTTCACTTCTTGTTAAAATGGACTTTGTAGTTCTACAATTCCAAACTGTAGTCCATCCGTTTGTATTCTACAGTACATACTGTATACGTCCCCTTTACTCTGTCCTCTAATGGTCAGGACCTCAATAGTACCATCACAGAGCAGGGATTATTTGCCAACACCCCACACCAGCACTGTTACCACTCCCACTTGTAAATCATAGTGCTGATTGTGCACACCTTTCACACAGACACTGTTGTGCAAACATCAGCTCTTTCCACCAGTTTTATGTGAAATTTAAAGAAGTGAAGCAGGTTTGATTTTAAGCTTCCTTTTACGAAGTATATTATGTACAGGAAAAAAAAAGGCTTCAATTCATAATCAACAATAAACTATGTTCATAACTACTAAACATATTGAACATATTGTCGTGGGGGGGGTTCCCCATGCCCATCCAGGGGAGAACGTTTCGGGCGCTGGGCAGATACACCCAGGACAGGACGCCAGTCCATCGCTGGGCACACACAGACACGCACACAAACACACTCTATATGGGGCAAAAAGATCCATGTTTTTGGACAGCGGGAGGAAACCGGAGAACCCGAAGGAAACCCACGCGGACACGGGGAGAACATGGAAACTCCACCCAGATGGGGATTCGAACCGGGAATCCCTAGTGCTGAGAGGCAAACGTACTAAACCACTAAGCCACCGTGCCGCCCTTTAATAAATTAGGAGCTGAAAATTTTCCCAGAAGACAGAGATTTAAAAATCATGAAGTAGCTTAAATAGCACTTTTATGAATTTTGTATTGTCTAAAGGCAATTAAAATAAAATCATTTAGTATAGCTTTTATAAGGTAAATTTATAACTACTCTGGTGCCCTTGTACCAAATATATTTAAATATAAAATGCCTTCCTCCATGTCCAAGTAAGCTTCTTGTTTTAGCCGCTAACCTGTAATATTACTGCTTTAGACAACATGTAATCCATACAGACAGAAATCACCTTAAAAGTCTGACCTACAGCAACTGTTTTTCATTGTCTCCGCTTCCCGTACAAGAACAGTGGCTCATTCAGAACATGTTTTTTGATGAAACAGTCTTTTCATGGTTTCAGGCAGATAGAACAATCGTGAGTCAGCAATAAATACGTATACTGTCGTTTACTTTGACATAAGTAATTGCCCCATAGGGTTTACACTGTAAAGTAAACATTACAAGACTTTAGTGATATTAAAAAGAAAGGGGCAGGACACTAACTCGGTGTTACTCGTCTAGAAAGACACTGAGTCAGATTTCAGTGGCTGAGGTAAAAACTGTGAACCATTAATCTGGAGTCTGCTGCAGTAAAGAAGATCTGGTAACAAATATCCTGCTGAATTATTTACACACTCATCCTCATTGAGTGGAAGCATTACACAGATAAAGCAGTGTGTCCAATTCCTTGTGTGCACTGAGCAGTTAGGGATATGAACTTTTAAAAGTACATGTAGGGCAAGGTAGCTCAGTTTGGATGTTTGGGATGGGAGTGGTAGCTCAGTGGTTGGGGTGTTGGGCTATCAATCTGAAGGTTGGGGGTTCAAATCCCAGGTCAACTGACATTACCAATGTGGGTCCTTGAGCAAGACCCTTAACCCTCATTGCTCCAGGAATGTGGTGATGAACCCTGTGCTCACCTTGTAAGACGCTTTGGATAAAAGCATCCAATAAATGACCAAATGTAAATGTCATTTATTCATTTATTATCTTCCGCTTTATCCTATATTATATGCTCATCCAGGGGAGAACGTTTTGGACAAACACACACTATAACCCAGAAAACCCGGAGGAAAACCCACGCGGACAAGGGATCGACATGGAAACTCCGCCCAGATGAAGATTCGAACCGGGAATCCCTAGCGCTGAGAGGCGAACGTGCTATCCACTAAGCCACCGGGCCGCCATTTAGCAGACGATTTTATCTAGCTCAACTTACAGTATCCCAACTTGGTTGGGGTCAGAACACAGGGTTGGTCATTCCTGAATCAATTAGGGTTAACGTTCTTGCTCAAGAACCCACAATTTTTATTTCAGTGGACTGGGATTTAAACCCCAAACGTGTGAGCCCAACACTTTAACCACGGCGCTAAACCTAAACCCAAAGTAACCCAAACGTTTCCTTCTCCCTCACTTGCTTTTATCTGCAACTTGGCCACTTGCAGACACGTCTTGGATGAAAAGTAGAACTAAAAGATCTTTACATTCACAAGTGAGAGAGCAGCATGTGAAGTTGAGCAGAAAGCAGCAGTGTTATTTTATTTAAACGAAGAGCAGAAGTGTTAAATGCTGTAAAGATTAGACTTTAGACTGACATTTCAGCTAAAAAAAAACCCTAAATTAGGCCCTGAATGCTCTGCTTTTTTTTTGTGTGTGTGTGAATTGCTTCTATTTAAGTCGCAATGTGCTTCAAGGTTGCGCTGCAGTAATAACCTTAGCAACACATTAACTTGCGCCTAAAAGCACAGCTAAATATATCTCCAAGGTCTGAGAGACTTCTGCGATCACACGTTCTTAATTAAGCGCATAATCTGGATCGGGTTCCCACAATTAACCTAAATTTGGAACGTAAATAAGATCAAATGATACATTTCTAAATGTTTTGCTGAACCTATATTTAAAAGTGCAAACGGTAACGTCTGCTGAATACATTTCTAAAAGTTATACCAGGTCCAAACCTTCTTAATGTTTTAAAGGCCAGAAATACACACCCTCCCCCCACTCTCTGAGATTGAGACACACCTTTTTAAATATTACACTTGATTCAGTCTGGACTGTAAATGATTAACCAACATGTTTAAAGAAAGAAGACATGAAGTGACCTGAACGGGGTTTAAACCACGTTTTAAAGATCTTATACAGAAGTCCAGCAAGTTCCAAAGACTCACCTTTAAGTTACTTACTCACACTAAGCTCCTCACGTTTATAACAAATACCATTTTAATACCATTTATTTATAATTTAACAAGCTAATAGATTAAGTATCTGAGATTACAAACCTATTTTTTATTTTATTTAAGGTGAAAGGAAACAGAAGCTGACGATCTGTGTGCTCATTGTGAAACTTAACATTAAGGTAGTGAAAAAAGGATCTTCGACTTTTCTTTAGGTCTTGCATTACATCACTGAACATTAAGTTTAATATCCACAGGTCACAAACATCAGCACTAGGATTAGTAGCTGCACACATTCAAAACAAGGCAATGACTCTGACCTGCAGGACCAAATGCTGGATCTGCTTTCTCTTACCTTTATTCTGTTTCCCAAAAGATCCTCTGACGTGTTCACTGCACTCCAGTGATGAATGCATCCCGGTCCTTCAGCCTCACCCCGTTGCTGATTCTCACTCCTGATGATCTTGATGGAAATGATCTTTCCAACTGTTTATAACATTCAGCAACTCAGAACTAATCTCTATTGGAAGCACTTACTATAAAAATCTATTCAAACATTGATAAAAAAAACGTGAAGTTGATCTTGAATTATGATACTGCAGTTCGGCTGGTTCCTCTTTAAACTTACTGACCTGTATTATTCTCTCACTCGTAACTTACTTCAGATAAAACATCTGCTAAACGTAAATGTTCTGGGATGGACCCTCTACCGTTTGTTAATTCTTTGTGGTATAGATTTAACGATGTGCTGGCAGCATTTCTCAGAGCGTTTGCTTTATTGTATCATGGCAACACACTGTTGCAGCAAATTAATAGAGACCCAAAGGTGCTCTATTAGAGTGAAATCTGGTGACTGTGAGGTCATTTAAGTTCAGAGAAGTTATTGTAAAAATAAAATAAATGGTTTAAAATATTTGAGACATAACACATAGGATCACATATATATATAAACTTGTCTAGCACTAACAATCACTTCAATTAAACCCATCATCCCAGTTAAACTGAAGCAGGTCCTCTTGACCCTGTCTTCCTACCTGAATACTAAGTTGCTGAGATGTGATTGGCTGATGAGATATATTCATTCACGAGCTGGTAAACAGGTGTACCAAATAAGTGTTAATTAAACACAAGCACCTTCACTATACCACCACTATGAGGTGCTACCTTAAATTCATTCATTCATTCATTATCTCCCACTTTATCCTCTATTAGGGTCGCGGTGGGGTTCCCCATGCCCATCCAGGGAAGAACGTCTCGGGCGCTGGGCAGATAGACCCAGGACAGGGCGCCAATCCATCGCTGAGCACACACTCACTCACACAGACACACTCTATATGGGGCAATTTTGAGAATTCAATTAACTTGTTCCATGTTTTTGGACTGTGGGAGGAAACCGGAGAACCCGGAGGAAACCCACGCAGACACGGGGAGAACATGGAAACTCCACCCAGATGGGGATTCGAACCGGGAATCCCTAGTGCTAAGAGGAGAACATGCTAAACCACTAAGCCACCGTGCCGCTTGCTATCTTAAAATGTTTCCTAAATCAGAGCCAGAGAAACGAGCGTGATGTATAAGATGCTGTAGAAAATCCCCAAAATGTCAGATTCAGCCAGAGTTAGCTGGTTCAGTGACAGAGAAGTTTCTTTCTTTCACGTATCAGTCACGATCACATTGTTATATGCATTTTGCACTCTTCATAATTAGTTAATCTGCTATTTGTCTCCCTCTGCTGGACAGACACATAAAGTACAATAATGGGAACTTCTAAATCAGCAATGCAAAAAAATTGTAGTATATCATAAGCAGTTTTTAGATTGTATGGACAGATCCCGCATGCAAGTAAAATGTAAACATTTAAGTTTATCCATTCATTATCTTCCTCTTTATCCTCTATTAGGGTCGCGGTGGGGTTCCCCATGCCCATCCAGGGGAGAACGTTTCGGGCGCTGGGCAGATACACCCAGGACAGGGCGCCAACCTATCGCTGGGCACACAATCACTCACACACACAGACTCTACATGGGGCAATTTGGAGAACTCAATTGACTTGAACCCAGAGAAAACCCACACGGACACAGGGAGAACATGGAAACTCTACGCAGATTGGGATTCGAACCGGGAATCCCTAGCGCTGAGAGGCGAAAGTGCTAACCACTAAGCCACCGTGCCGCCCAACATTTAAGTTATATATATATTTATCTATATAACTAGAAAATATCATTAATTAGAAAACAGTAAGGTGGAGAAATGAAACTAGAGCAGCACTACTGTACTAACCTTCCCCCCCACCACATAAGTGTCACTGCAGAACTGACAATAATTTGACAATCCACCACCCAAATGATACCTGTTCTGTGATGCTCCTGAACAACAGAGAACACAGAACCAACAGGGGACAAACAACAACAAAGAACACAGATGGACTACAGTCTGTAATTGCAAAACTACAAAGTCCATCTATATGGTGAGTGGAGGATATAGATAATGAAGCAAAAAGGGGGCGTGTCCAAACTTTTGATTGGTTCTGTTTATAAGATAATGTTCCATTTTGCACTTGACTAAACTGTGCGGTGTCTTGTCATGGGTTTAGAGACTGAATAGTTTTGTGCTTTGCTGTGTTTTTGACGTATCTATCATCGACACTATTTTTGCTTTGGCTTATCAGACATAAACACACTTCCTGTACCGATTGGTAGCCGCCTGTTTCACAGTGACCCACAGGCCAGAAAAAATGAATTATAATATACCTCAACATTATGTCTAATATCATTTACTGTGATATACAGATGAATCTATTGAAAATTGATATGTAAACTATATATATATATATATATATGGTTACTTGTTGGAGATTTTATTTTCTGTGGGAAAAAAATATTAAACTGAGAAAACAAAACACCAAATAATACACATCACATCACACATGTAAGTTCTACTGTTCAAAATATCAATAATCACTCTGTTGTGATTATTGTTGCTGCTCAGAGACATCTTTAGTCATTTCTTGGTGGTTTTATAGAGTATATACAACCCCATGGGGTCCTAAAGAGTAAGTATGTTAAATGTTGTGATTGAAGCAAGTGTGGACTTTTAATGTAAATACATTAAGAAAATTTGTGATTTTTAACTACACAGGGAAGAATGTTCTTAATGTCTTCCATACTCTGCTTATGCATTTTTCCAAAAATACTTTTTTAAAGATTGAGTACATAGTAAATGAACACCTGACGGCCAAGAATAAAACCATGTGCTTTTTTTTTTATTTGGGAAAAGTCATTTTTGAAAAAGCCAAGCAACATGACACAGATTGTCCTTCACTGAAGGCTGTAATGGCAGCACAATTTCCCCTCTGAATAATAGATTGGAAACATTTGGCCATGACACACTGAGCTGCCTGAATATCAGCATTGATCTCATATTGATGTCTTTCATTTAGGCATTTAGTTTTTTAACACACATAAACACAATATCAGAAGATAAACATTAAACTACTTTAAGCTATTGTATTCAGGAGTAAATTCATGTTCACATGAAGCGAACATCTTCCTACTGAGCGATTTGAGCTCTTCAGAATTACTCCAGCACACTGCAGTCAGTATTAATAAATTAGATCATAATTCCCTGTACAGTAAATAAACATCAGTCATTAGTTTGTAATGTAAAATTTTATTTGCACGTGCACGTGTCGGTGTCGTACGTGTTCATAGGTCGAAAAGCTATCAAAAAGAAAAAATACATATATTACACAAATAAATCAAATGTTTGTGGTACAGCACGTAGAGAGAGAAATAAAGTGTGTGTGGGGGGGGGGTGGGAGTTTGAAGGTTGTCATGGTTACAGGTTTTGGCAGCACTGCAGTTTGTTGCCCTTTTGCCCGTCTGTAGTTGGCGGCACACTGATGTCCACTACATTGTTTCCAGGAGACTCATCGTGAGCCGATCGATCTGCGATCTGCTTTTGTGATACGATGCGGTAAATTTCTGCACGACAAAAAAGGGGTGTCACATGCTTCCAACTTTGTGGCAGTAGTTTAAAAAACGAAGTATTTTATTTTTTTGATCTAGCGTGAATGAGCGCATGGTTTGATGCTTTATGTGGAAATTCAATCGATAAAACAAAAGCCCATCTATCAAACAGTTTGGGGATAAACTGAAACAAACAATGCTATTCATTACATTATTAAAAATTTTCTGTTTGTTTTTCAGTGGGGTGGGGGGCTGAGGGGGGCGTCCCCATGCCCATCCAGAGGAGAACATTTTGGGTGCTGGCCAGATGCACCCAGGACAGGGCACCAATTCATTGCTGGGCAAACACTTACAGACAGTATGTTGCCCCTAATTTAGATAGGGGCAATTTAGGACAGCCAATTCACCTTGAATCTGTATCTTGGCACTATGAGAGAAAAACGGAGAATCTCCACCTAGATCGATTATCGAACATGAATCCTCAGCACTAAAAGGCAAATGTGCTTACCACTACACCACTGTGGCGCCTGCACAATATAAATGATCCATCCATCCATTATCTTCCATTTTATTCTATATTAGGGGCGCAGGGGGGGTTCCCTATGCCCATCCAGGGGAGAATGTTACGGGCGCTGGGCAGATATACCCAGGACAGGGCGCCAATCTATCGCTGGGCACACACTCACCCACTCACACAAACACACTCTACATGGGAGAATTTGGCGAACTCAATTAACTTGATCCATGTTTTTGGACTGTGGGAGGAAACCGGAGAACCCGGAGGAAACCCACGCGGACACGGGGAGAACATGGAAACTCCACCCAGATGGGGATTCGAACTGGGAATCCCTAGCGCTGAGAGGCAAACATGCTAAACCACTAAGCCACCGTGCCACCCCACAATATCAATGATATCATGTAGATTTATAATACATTAAATATTTTTCTTTTATTATAACCTGAGCATTAGAAACCATTGTAACAGAGTAAAACACTTCCACACCCATTTATCCCTGCTGTGCTGATGTCACTATCCCCAGGTCGTGCACATTGCCCTGCATGCCTGAGTGATTGTGTGGTGATAGATGCTACATCACACTGTTCTCACATGACTCCTCAGTGCTTTATAAGCTCACGTAAACCTGAAACACAGCGGGAGCGAAGCTGCCAGCCAGATATTCACACCCACATTTCTGAATCTGCAGTTTCTGAGAACTGCATGTGTATGTTCGGGAAACCAAACAAATGATTTATTGGCTGTACCTGTTAAAATGTTCTTAAATGCCTCCTCCACGTTGGTTGAATCCAGAGCTGATGTCTCGATAAAAGACAGATTATTTTTCTCTGGAAAAGAGGAGTGGGATGTTAGTGGTTTATCATAACACTATCACATTCCACATACTCTCCCTTTTTTGTAAATGTGGAAGCGATAGAAGTTGCTGTGCTAAATTTTGAGCACTCATTTAAAAACGCATTTGTCCTTTTGATTTAAAACCTTTATAAATACAGTTCCATTTAAAAGTTTTGTTCCACTTATTGTTCCACATCCTGTAAAGATGGACTTTGTAGTTCTACAATTCCAGACTGTAGTCCATCTGTTTGTGTTCTACAGTACATACTGTGTACTCTGTTGTAATGGTCAGAACCCCAATAGTACCACCACAGAGCAGGGGTTATTAGTCCTATCCCAGCCGTGTCACTGAGGTGGAGAAATGAAACTCCAGCAGCACTGCTGCACTAAAACCCCCTCACCACATCAGTGTCACTGCAGAACTGACAATAAACAATCCACCACCCAAATGATACCTGTTCTGTGATGCTCCTGACCAACAGAGAACACAGAACCAACAGAACACAGATGGACTACAGTCTGGAATTGTAGAACTACAAAGTCCATGTATAAATCTGACTTTTATATATTTATCTATTGTATCTCTTTTTTTTCTTTATTGCTGTATCATTCTGTTATACACTGAATCTTTATGCTTGCTTTATACTTGCTGTTACAGTACAGACTATTTTGGTCTATAATTTGCTCAACGTCTTAACCAGCATGATTTATCTGATATGCTGCGGCAAAATAACCCACGCAAAATCCTTAGATCATTAAGAACGGGTTAATTACACCAGTCTGTATCTTAAACCTGATTATGTTTTATTCTCTTTGTTAGGGATTTTATTTTTGTGGTCATTGAAATTAAACTGCTTTGTGTTGTTCTTTCAGGACTACTAAATATCTTTACAGCGATTTAAGCAAACGCATGATTCCCCTGCTTGTAGAACGTTTTTTTTTAAGTAAAAGGAAGTGAACTCCTCCTTTGCAGATAACCCCCTGCAGTGTCTTAATATGCCAGATGTGGTTGCATAACATGCACAGTAAAAAGTATTTTTTTATTATCATTTCATTCATATACATTTTGTGCAGCACACAACAAAATTAGACAGCATTTCTTTAGGGCCAAAGTTCAATATAGGACAACATTCATTCATTCATTATCTCCCGCTTTATCCTCTATTAGGGTCCAGTGGGGTTCCCCATGCCCATCCAGGTGAGAACGTCTCGGGCGCTGGGCAGATACACCCAGGACAGGGCGCCAATCCATCGCTGGGCACACACTCACTCACACAGACACACTCTATATGGGGCAATTTTGAGAATTTAATTAACTTGATCCATGTTTTTGGACTGTGGGGGGAAACCGGAGAACCCCCACGCAGACACGGGGAGAACATGGAAACTCCACCCAGACGGGAATCCCTAGCGCTGAGAGGCGAACGTGCTAACCACTAAGCCACCGTGCCGCCTATAGGACAACAATCTACACAAAACTGTTAAACGTTCATTCATTTATATTGCACTTTTTACAACAGTACATCCCAAAACAGCTAAAGTGCATGTACGCAGGGGCAGACGCAAATATGCAAGACCAATGTACAAGACAATAATGAGTAAATAAGTATAGTAAATTATTCAGCGGTGGGGCAGTCATGGCAGTACCCTTTTTAGTTAAGGTTTTGTGAAAAGTCTTAATTTTAAATAATTTGTGAAAGCATTTGGCTATTGAATAAGTTGCTGTTGGCAAAAAGTAAAAAAATTCTTCATAAGGATTTACAGAAAATGTTATTTAAAAAGTTTTATATAAAATACAACAAATCGTGTAATGTAAGCAGGGTGTTAAAGCTTTTACACTCTAGATTCTCATGCGTACTAAATGTTTGCCTTCGTGGATGCTCTGATTTATTAGGTGCAGGATAGAACAGAACAAAAAAGAGCAGGTTGTGTGCAATATCTCAGCTAGAAGTGGCCCACATCCGTGTGCTATCTGGCACCACCGGCACAGGGAGGACATGCAGACCCCAAACAGAAAGCATCTATGTTTGCCCCAACTGGAACCAAAAATGTAACCCAGTTCTGCTGTGGGACAAAAGCACTAAGCATCACTAAAATGCCATTGTTGATGAAGCATATGTGTTTTAACATCTTACCATGTTCCATAATAAAACCTGCACAAAACTTTCATGCAGTGTTTTGTTTTTTTTCATGTCTTTGTCTCAGGTGTTTACCTGCAAAAGCACGAGCCTCGTCGGTTGGCACTGCCCTCAGATGGCGCAAATCACTCTTGTTGCCCACCAGCATGATAACGATGTTGTTGTCAGCATGGTCTCTCAGCTCCTTCAGCCAGCGTTCCACGTTTTCATAGGTCAGATGCTTTGCAATGTCATACACCAACAATGCACCTACTGCTCCCCGATAGTAGCTGCAAAGTACATTACAAAACACAAAAGTTTGAAAAATTATTTATTATAACTCGGAACAATTTATTTATTTATTTTCTAGCCATTTCCTTCCTTTCCTTAAGCTGTTACACAAATGCCAAGCAAATACTGAACTATTTCAAAACTTTTTATTAACTGTAGTCTAATTAAAGAATAAATTATTATTAATCCTCATGAAGAAATTGCAGAATCATTATTTATATGCACTTATCCGATTTGCAGCTATAAAAACTCCCATTGTCTATATGGTCACTGAGAACAGACAATGATGCTGGACATACACGCCTTCAATAAAGTAGAAATATTTAAAATTGGACCTTACAAAGACATAAAAAGTATTTATAAAGTATACTATTTTGTGATGACGGCAGCATGGTGGCACAGGGGTTTTTTTCTGGGTTGGGCCAACACAGGTCCTTCCTGTACCTGCATGGGTCTCCAGTTTCTGTTTAAAACAGTGCCACTCCAGAAAGAGTACATTGACACAACAAATATATATTTACATCTACGTCATGTCATGTCACAAATCTTTACCACTTTCAGTTATAAGGTGTGTGATTTTTCTATATTTATCTTCCAATTTCAGTGAAAACATAGAATACTGTAGTTTATTGTTTTTAATAGTCTAAAATAAAATCTTTAAAAATATCAAAGTGAACTTGAGGGGAAGATGCAGTGCAAGCATGAAGCAAAAATTCTGCCTTTTTTGTAAAACCTTTATAAATACAGAATATATATACAGAAATCAGAAATGAATAAGATATTATTTACTATTTCTCCTTACTTTAAAGTGAATCTTTTCACATTTAATTATATGACCTTCAAATGATATTTATTTTGTGCATGTCACTAAGAATAAAGTGAAACTAAACTAATGTTTGGGGAAAATAATCACCTGCAAATTCCATTTTTTGATAAAGTGAACAGCGAGTATGCAATGTTTGAAACGTGAATACTGTGGCACCTGAAGTACTGCGGTACAAGGACAGCTACCACCATCATCATCAAAATCAATGGCTCTGGGCTAAAAATGGTTCATCGCAGTTTGTCATGCACTTTTAAAGGTTACAAAGACTTATAACAGTGAATACTGAGACATCACTTTAATGGATTCTTCTTTTCTCTGGTGGCACATACATATTCAAGGACAACAAATGCAATGTTTTTTTCTGTTTAAATTGGAACTAAGAGAATTAAATAGTATTGGGAACTGTATTTATATGCATGAACTCACTTGGCTAAAAATAAATGCATCGCTGGACTTATGTTTGGTAAAATGTTGTCAATAAAGGCAGGCCAATGAACTATTGGACTACATGAGCAGAACTTTTTTAAAATACAAAATACATTGCCTGGCCAAATAAAAATTTCAGTCTGACTATGCAGTCCAGGTTGAGATCATAACCTAGTGTACTTCCAAAGTTACCAGTACAAGAACAACAACACTTAACCACAGAATTATGGATGGGTTCTGCTGTTCTATACTTACGCAGAGGTGATGGCCCTGTAACGCTCCTGACCAGCAGTGTCCCAAATCTGTGCCTTTATCGTCTTGCTGTCCACTTGGATGCTACGGGTTGCAAACTCCACCCCGATTGTGCTCTTGCTCTCCAAGTTGAACTCATTTCTTGTAAACCGTGACAGCAGGTTACTTTTGCCGACGCCCGAGTCTCCTATAAGAACAACTGTAAATATGCACAAACCACATGGTTAGAAGTCCAATAAGGTACGAGAGGGCGTGGCAATATTATGAATAAATGAATAAAGAGGTGTCATTATGCCCAAAGCATAGCAAAGTAAAGTTACATAATGTATGTACATAATTAAAAAAAATAATGTATTGTATATCATGTATTGATACGAAGGTGAAGCACTCAGAGGTGTATATTATCGTCACAGCTATTATATAATAATATAATATACACCAATTAGTTCCTTCTACATAACATAACATTTAGGGAACATCATATGGCAAGTTGGTTGTAATCTGACACACTGTATAGATTCATTCATTCATTCATTGTCTTCCGCTTTATCCTCTATTAGGGTTGCGGTGGGGTTCCCCATGCCCATCCAGGGGAGAACGTCTCGGGCGCTGGGCAGATACACCCAGGACAGGGCGCCAATCTATCACTGGGAACACACTCACTCACACAAACACACTCTATATGGGGAAATTTGGAGAACTCAATTGACTTGATCCATGTTTTTGGACTGTGGGAGGAAACCGGAGAACCCGGAGGAAACCCACGTGGACACAGGGAGAACATGGAGACCCCAGCCAGATGGGGTTTCGAACCGGGAATCCATAGTGCTGAGAGGCGAACATGCTTACCACTAAGCCACCGTGCCCTGTACCTAGATAACATTTTAAATTAGCTAGATGCTTCTTTATATTATCTAGCTGTTCCTAAGATTTAACTGGTTAACAAAAACTAGTTGTATAGTTGTAAATTAGTTGCTATTTTTACCAGTTTGCTGCCTTACAGTCAAATAGTCTGCAAAAAAAGCTAAATAATTAACTAGCTATCTGCGTGAAACCACATAAACCAACCATGAATGATTAGTTACTCATTTTAAAATACATTTTTATCATTAACTAAAAGAGTTTTCCAAAAAGTATTACAGACATCATTTTATATAGACTGTCTGGTTGTGGTGGAGCCTTATAAAGGTGGTCCGATGAAGGTGTCTTTCTATATGATTATGCTTCTCCCACACAGATCTTGTCCTTATATAGAACAACATCCCAGTTTAATTGTCAGCTGCTGGTTTAAGTTACATTTTAACATTTTAAAATGGGATTAATAGCGAGCTTGTCCTTCAGCAGGATGTAGGCCAAACCAGGCCTGACTGTAGGACTGACACCCTCCGTCTCTGCTTTAATCTATGGATCCCGGACATGGAACGAAAAAATAGGTCAGACTTTTTGACCAACACCGATTTTAGTGGATTTCTCTCAACAACTGACCCTCTCTGCGGATTAAAGTCATTTGACATAGTTTATTATCAGACATGAACCTGAAGGAGGCTCGGGATGCAGAATTCTTTCATTCAGAATGCAAAGATGGAACAGAAAGGGTTTTGGGGTCATTTGGTATTCACAGGATGCTGCTGCAGAGATTTTTGCACGGATTTGTCATTAACACTTATTGTTGCCAGCACACAGTCCGGTATCCTCCCGCACACACACACACACACACACACACACACACACACACACACAGTGTGTGAAAACATCCAGTCAAGTAAAACCAGATGTTTTTGCACATCGCCTTTCAAAGTCGCGTCGGGCGTCGCTGACGGTCTGCATCAGAAAAACCTGCGAACACGATACAAAGTAACATCTCACGCCATCCGACGGTACCATTCTTCACCCGATACGATTTACAAAGCACAGCGGATTTTATTGGACATAAAACAATAGATCGGTTATTAAGCGGTACACCCCATCCCTTCCTCCCTCCCTCCCTCTCCCTCCCTCCCGCGTCGGGGCGAATGCGGCTCCCCAGAATTTACCTTTAAACAAGAAATCGTATTCGTCGTCCCTGTTGCCCATGTTAGTGAAGACCGACGGCGAGTCTCAACGTCCAAAGAGAGAGCGAGCCAGACGCCGGGCGTCCCGTCAGGTGTCCTGTCTGAAGTGTAAGGTAAAAAAAAGAAAATGAAATGGGGAGGAAGACAATGCGCAGTGCCGCTGCCTGTCACATAGAGCTGGCCGCAGGAAAAGAGCTCCCGAGTCCGACTCTGCAGAAAGGGGAGGAGTCCCTCAACATACCAATGCCAGCCGCGCGGGGGCGCCACACGCCAGCGAGCCGTCACGTGCCAAGCCAATAAAACTTTCAGCAACTCTGTTAAATCAAAACCTAAAGGCAATTTACCTCTGAATATTATTGACTTAAGCATGGTGTAAATGTAAAATCTGAGTCTAAATCAAATGATATGATGATGCTCTGATATCTATGTAAGTAAGCTAGTATCACTGAAATGTCTTTTTTGGATTTTCCTTAAGTTTGATGTCGAAACTTTTCCTGATGGATGGGTATTTTTAGTGGAAAAAACAGAGATTAGGACGTTTGGAATTTCAGAGGGGTGACTGAATGGGTTGAGGAATTGCACTTAACCAGGAGGAAGCATGCGAGTTGACCTCACTGCCTCCTGCTTCCTGATCAGGGCGTAAATGCTGAGCCAGCCTCCCAGCACCATTCCAATAACAGAGTTTGTGTACAAGCAGAGCAGCATTCACAGAAGGTGAATTCTAGGTGGATATTATAAAAACTGTCGACAAGCAGTATAAAACAGATTTCAGCTCGGTAGCTTGTTGGATTTTTTAAAATAGCTGCTTTCATGTGTGCTTTTATGTTAAAAGAATATAAAGCAATAGGTGATTTGTTTTATCTTGAATGGTTTGCATTGTGCTTCCAGTTGTGGAACCATAAAAATAGTCAGCATTTGATGTAGTGTCCAACATGACTACCTTAGCTTATTTTAACCTAATATAATATAATAGGGGTGGCACGGTGACTTAGTGGTTAGCAAGATCGCCTCTCAGCACTAGGGATTCCCGGTTCGAATCCCCATCTGGGTGGAGTTTTCATGTTCTCCCCGTGTCCGTGTGGGTTTCCTCCGGGTACTCCGGTTTCCTCCCACAGTCCAAAAACATGGATCAAGTCAATTAAGTTCTTCAAATTGCCCCATACAGAGTGTGTGTGTCTAGCGATAGATTGGTGCCCCGTCCTGGGTGTATCTGAAACGTTCTCCCTGGATGTGCATGGGGAACCCCCCTGCAACCCTAATATAGGATAAAGTGGAAGATAATGGATGGATGGATAATATAATAGGGGTGAAATTGTTTGAGACAAGGTTTAAGTATTACTGGTATTAGTTCAGGTTTGTTTCAAATACTATTTAGGTCTATTAAAATGATATAAAAACTTGTCTATTAAAATATATAAACTTGTCTATTAAAATTTGATGAAATGTGTTATTGTTGTCATTATCTGTTTACATTGTTATTCCTTATCTCATCTTATTAGCTTCCACTTAATCCTCTACTAGGATTGCTGGGGGGAAATGTTTCGGTTGCTGGGCAGCTACACCCAGGACAGAGCACCGATCTATTGCTAAACACACACTCAATCACACACTGTATAGGGCCAATTTCGAGCGATCAATTCACCTTTAATCTGTTTTTAGACTTTGGGAGGAAATCGGTTTTGTAAACACCATTAATTACAATTACGTATTAAAAATTCATAGTCAGTTTATATATATATATATATATATATATATATATATATATATATATATATATATATATATATATATATAAGTGTAGCATTTCGTCCTCAGAGCTCAGAGCATTTGTTTCATATTCTGCTAATAAACACAAGGTGGCGCAAAACTGAAAGAAACGATGACATATTTGTTCTGTGGGAAAAGTTGTGAACGTTATGACAAGTTATAATTATTAAATCCTTCCATATCGTTTAAACTCACTTGGTTCTTTGTCTCGTAAAGTAATTTAAGTATTAAAGCAACAGATTACATTATACCATTATAATTATCATTAGCGCCTTTGTGTGTCACCCCTGCTTTAATGACTGTTTGTACTTGTTCTTGGTTTTATTTTTGCGCATACTTTTTCAAAAACAGGATCAACTAAACGAAGTGAACTACACATTTATAAAATTACAACATGTGTTATACAATATGGACAAAAGTACTGACCCACTGCACAGTCAACCTACAGGAGCTTTATGACATCCCATTTTCCATCCTTTGCAGCTTTCACTTTTCTGAAAAGGTACACATATTATATTTATATACCTTTATATATTATACCTTTACCTTTTACACACACACACACACACACACACACACACACACACACACACACACACACACACACACACACACACACACACACACTGGCTTTCAAGCTTTGTGGAGACAATATATATTTCATTTCACAACAACAAAAAGGACCTGACCTGCAATCTCCATTCTAGGTTTTTGTCCACAAAAAATTAAGACAGGATTTAAAAAGATTTTATTTAATCCCTTTAATACCCTGGCTACCCCAAGTCAGTATTTAACTTCTTACAATGTCCTTCACCCCCATGATTTAGACACGTGGCGATTCAGTGTAACTCTGTATCAGAGGCACAGGCCAAAAAGCCGGCGCACATTTGTATTTATTATAATTTAATGGTTTAATATAGGTCTGAATTTCAGGTTCTTTTGTTGCTGCCAGTGACACCAAATTATTATTATTACAACTACGAGTACAAAATAAAAGCAACCTGACTTATGAAGACTGACCGCACCAACGTCTTAACACCAAGTGCTGTAACAAACAACTGCAAGTTGCAAAAAAGAGAACAGACAGGAATCAATAGGAACACAGAATAAACAATTATTAGAGACAAGCTGGTTGAAATAATAAGCATCATTTGATACAAAACTGAAACAGATGACGTCAAAATAAAAGTTCAAACTAGAGCAAGAGACTCAGTAATTGTCACTGGTAAATATTTATCTTCACTAATTATAAGGTGTATTATGTAATCAATAAAAGATTATTATGGCTGGTGGCTTTATATGTAGCTTTCTTTTGCAATCTCATCCTCATAGAGCAGCCAATTCACCTTGAATCCATGTTTTTAGACTGTGACCCAGAGAATACCTCACGTAAACACAGGGAGAACATGAAAACTCCACACAGATCAGGTTTTAAGTATTTTCATTCCTATCAGGCTTTTAATTTTTAAACAAATACTTTTTATACATCAGTTTATTGCGCTTTTTCTTTACAACAACTTCATTTATTAATGCAAATATAACTAAATATTATTTTTGTTCTACCCTGAACTATTGATGTAGAGATTTATAACATAATGAATTTCACTGTGGATAATGTAACTTGGTTTTAATACACTGCAGTATGTTGTAACACATTGCAGGAAAGGTTTCTGATTTGAAATATATCTGCTGTATTGGTTCAGCATCATTGGTTCAGACTGGCTGAGGATCAGATTCGTAACAATGTTTACCTCTGGTTTCTGCTGCTTTTTTAATGTTTCTGATCGGAATATAAATACAGCTTTTATTCTGACTTTATTCTTCTAAATTCCAAGTTCTGCTTGCAGATTAAATGAACGGCTAGACAAAGTCAGACCTTAGTTACTTCATTCCAGGGTTTAAAATAAAGTCAAACATTTTCCATCATTTTTAGCTTTCAATAGTAATTCCATAGTCCAGTCAGACTACATTAGGAAAACTTCAGCAATGTCTTATAATGGCTTAATGTCGGTGAGAATGGGCATTGAACAAGCTTCAGGGAACATTACTTCCTAGATTTAATATAATAATGGACACTAGCAAGTCCTAATGTAGTTCATCATTAAGGATCGGAAGTTTATTTCTGGCACAAGTATCAGATTCAGAAAAGAAGCTATTTTGTGCCTACAGTGAAAGTATTGCCTCTCAAATTCCCCGATCTGTAACGTGACTATATATGGACAATCAATGCTGTTTTAACTTAACATTGGACTGAGTATAGAAGCATTAAAAAGCATACCTGCAAGAAAGGTATAGAGTAGGATATATAATAGATAGATAATAGATTAATAGATACAGTCAAAAGATAAGTTGTCTGCACTATGGTTTTTGGTTTGTCTTTTCTTGATTTCGCAGGGTTTTATAGCAATAAAATGACATCAGTCAAAAAAAATACATATATGGGGCTATTTTAGGCTAAATTTGTTGACATGAACTTGTTTTTCATGAAATCCCGTCTTTCTAAAAGTCTTTCCCTTACTCCTTTCATTATTATTCCACAGTGAATCCACACAGTTATCGTATTTCAAATATGAAATACAGCCTTATTAAATATTTGCAGCTTTATTTCTGGAATGTATTTTAATTGGAAACTTGTACAAAATTAAGACACAGTTACTGTACATAAAAAACCCACAATGTTTAGTCATACAACGACTCTAGACAGCTAGACTGAATATATAAGAAGTAATGATCTGCTGAGTAAATCAATACGTAAAAAGAAATAAAATAAAATAAGCTGGCTGGTTTTAAATCAATGTGTTTAAAGCATTGGTTTAAAGCCAGTGCAGGAGACTGCTGAGTGGACTTTTTTTGTTTCGACACAGAAAAGACACATTGCATTTTTGTGCGCATGCAAGTCTACATTAGATTTTCATATTATACCCTCTGGGAACTAAGATACCGCTGAGTGGATCATACTTCTACTTGGTGCAAAACCAGGAAAATAATGAATTCTCTTGACAGCTGACTATTTTTTTGCAAACTATTGCATTGCTATAAAAACATCTGATAGAAACAGTCTGTTCAGACTGAATTGCATGACATTGTGTAGTCATACATATATACAGAATGAATGGAGACAGTAGTGAGACGCGTCTTAATCACTGAATCACGTTTTTTCAACGTTAATTTTACTTTATTTTAACATTAACCATTTAGTCGTGCATGTTGGACAACTATGTGCTTCCAACTTAATAGGAACAGTTTTTAAATTCGTCACTGAATTGTGAGACATGTATCAGGTCACACGTAATGCTGGTGCCAAGCCCGGGTAATTAGGAGGTAAAATATTTTCTACAGGAAACAAACTTCTGCACATTTTAACGTAATTTACTATGTACTTTGTTACATCGCCTTAACAAAATAACAGCACAACTAATATTTCGTATTGTTTTTCCACAATGAGTTTCCATCTGTCCTTATCTTCCATTCAATCCTAAAGGGTTCCCCATGCCCATCCAAGGGAGAATTTTTCGGGTGCTGGGCAGATATACTGTACTTACAATCAGCCATAGAACGCATAGCTGTAGTATTACCTCCGTTTCATTGTGACATACTTTGTGTGGCAAACACATTTTGTCAGTTAAAGGTCCACATTCTTATTGAATAACTTCCCATCTGTTGATGTTGATATTCCTATGCAAGTATGACTCACAAAACTATATGCAATTTGCAGAGTCACCCAAGGATATCTGGATATTTAATGATTAGATTATTGTCCTAGTGAGGTTTCTCGGGGTCTGATTAGTGAACAGATGGGCAGTAGAGATTTGATTATACTGTTATATTGGACAGGGATTTAATACAGCATAAAAAAAGAAACTATGAGATGTTGGTAAACAGATTTTATAATTTCATCACTGACTGGAGGAATAGAACAATTATACTTTATAAACATGACTCAGGTATCACATATAGACTGGTCACTATCATTAATACATTTTATGACAAACAGAGAGCTATATACTTCTTCTATGAAGTTGCTTTATAGGATAGTATACTGAATGGGTGAAATTTTGAAACAACTGCATGAGCTTTAATGACATCCCATTTTTCTACGAGAGCTTTTCACAAAATTCTGGATTTTGTTGGTCTATCAGATGAAAATGATGTTGGATGAGAGCAACTGGCTTGTAATCTCTGTTCCAGTTCATTCCAAAGTTGGGAAAGTCAAAGCTCTAGGCAAAGCAAGTCGCTCCACACCGAAATCAACAAACCATGCCTTTAAAAATATTGCTGAAAGGGTGAAAAAGAAAGCTGTTTAATTTTATACGCATGTAGCATTAGAAATGAAAAAAACATCTAAATTTCAGCTTCAAAATGTGTGTCCCAATACTTTTTTTTCTAATTATGTAACCACCACCACCACCACCACCTGACCTCCAGATGTACAATGAGTAATGCACATAGAAAATGAATAAATATATGTTTAATAATAATAATGCAAATTTGGGATTGAAACCATTTTGCATTAAGTTTAAATCATAATTTTTAAGGCTCTTATCCATCCATTATCTTCCACTTTATCCTATATTAGGGTTGCAGGGGGGTTCCCCATGCCCATCCAGGGGAGAACGTTTCGGGCACTGGGCAGATACACCCAGGACAGGGCGCTATATGGGGCAATTTGGAGAACTCAGTTGACTTGATCCATGTTTTTAGACTGTGGGAGGAAACCGGAGAGCCCGGAGGAAACCCACGCGGACACGGGGAGAACATGGAAACTCTTTATCCTATATTAGGGTCGCGGTGGGGTTCCCCATGCCCATCCAGGGGAGAACGTCTCGGGTGCTGGGCAGATACACCCAGGGGGGGCGCCAATCCATTGCTGGGCACACACTCACTCACACAAACACACTCTATATGGGGCAATTTGGAGAACTCAGTTGACTTGATCCATGTTTTTGGACTGTGGGAGGAAACCGGAGAACACAGAGGGAACCACGGGGAGAACATGGAAACTCAACCCAGATGGGGATTCGAACCAGGAATCCCTAGTGCTGAGAGGCGAACGTGCCAACCACTAATAAGGCTATTATAATGTTTAAAAAATAAACATAAATCAGAAAAACACGATTGGGATGATGGGGGGGGAAGCGAGTGTGCTGGGGATGATAAAGACAGTGTGTAAGTCAGGAGGAGGATCTTTGCATCTTTTGGGACTCGCTGCTGCATCTGCGCTCGTGCAGCCAATAGAACGCGCGCGAGCGGAGCGGCGGAGACGCACAGAGAGACGCGTCCCGGGACAGTGCGCTGAGCGTCTCATCCCACAGACAACATCACAAAGTCTCTCATGTCCTGCAACTGTGGCCTGAGGTAGCTCCCGTTAAAGATCGTCGAATTAAAGTGCGAACAGAGGATTTTCTGCTTAAAAGCTGAAGACTGCGCTGCAGAAATGAAGCTGTTGCTCGCGGGTAACTTGCGCGTTGCATTTTCCTCATTTGAGCCATGACGCCTTTTTTTTAATTACTATTGTAGTTATGCGTTTAAAAATATTTCATGAAAGTTTTTTCTTACAGTTTTTTTCACGTCATAATACTTTGCATGGAGATTTGTAGCAGCCAATAATCAATAAGAGGTCCGGAATACGGACCCTATTTTGTATATAAAACGAAGACGTCAACTTTAGATTCTTGTTTCTATTGCTATTTTTTTTCTTAATTTCTGCCAATTTTCTAATCATGTAAAAATGTGTATGTGTGGCTGAATGGCACAATTTGATTTTTACCTTTTAATTCAGGGAATAATATAAAAAATGTCATATTCACACTTATTAAGAAAAGTTGTGGGACAACTTTAATTAATTAAATGTTTTTCAATCAGTCCTATAGCCACAGGTGTAATCTCGCACCTAACTGCATTTTTAAAGTCTATTTTCCAAACACATTTAAAATAAAACAGATCAGAGATCTTCTTGTTCACTGCCAGTGTCGGACCTCACAAATGCCCTTCTGTATGCATCAGCAAAAAAATGCAACTGTAATGAGAGAAACCATCCATGTCATAAGAGCTCCTGTACGTGTAATGGGTCATATCATTGGTACTGTTTTCCCTGTAGCTATTGAATTCAGGTCAGTTCAATAAATGTCCATGCAGGCTGCTATTTAGACAAATATGCATCTAACACAATGCCAAGGCATCGTAGAAGGTTCTTGCTTATTCTCCAATATTGCACAAACACCATGCACAATGCAAAGTCCATAAAATGCTTTAATGAAGGCAGTGTGGAGTTACACTAGTGACCTGCACTAATTCTCTGCCTCTATTAGTGCAAGAAAATATAAGACCTTTATGTATTTATTATTTATTATATGATTTTCAGTAGAATAAAATCAGCTGACAGGATACATTACAGTGCAATCATCCCAACATCTCAAATGCTGGGACTCTGTAGAAAGAGTGTGTTGTGTTCAGCTGTTTATCTCATAATTAATCTAAAAAGAGTGGACCATATAGTAAAAATCTGCCTTGGCAGAACCCTGATACACAGAACACTTTAATCTCTGATCTAGTGCAGATAAAGTCTTTTGCTTTGCTGTAGGTGTCTATCTCATCCACAGCGCTAAAGATATCAATACCCATCCATCTACTGGTCTGGAAAGTCCCTTCACCTGATTACCTCAGACGTCTTATTATTTAAAAGCATCTCTGTTACTTTATGTGAAAGAAATCGATCGAGTGTTTTCCAAGGTTAAAATCACATAGTGCCCTTCCTTCTCCTCTTGAACCTCCCTAAAATAGAAGCTTTATTTGGTCTGCATGAGTTAACTCTGTCTTTTTATTCCTTTAGGTGATCGTTATCCTATTGGCTGAAATTGCATGTCTCCCAAAAATGTGTATGTGCACAATGCATCTCTGATAAGCATTCCCATTAGTTTTATATATAGAACTGTTTTTTAGGCTTATATTTGAGTTGACTCAATATTTTTTAAACACAGTGCAGTCTAAATAATGAGACGTAGTATGTAAGGAATGTATTTTATGTTACACCAAAATGGCATTTTGTCTTGTTTCATCTTCAGAATATTATTTTCCTTTGGAAACCAGAATCTGGAGATCTTCAGACTTCTTATATTAAAGCTTTGGATTCTAGTAAAATGAGCAAAACTCCCTCACTGGACTACGAGCTGCAGTCCACTGTTCCTGCTCCAGGTAATGAGGTGACGGTGGGGCTGTATCTAGCGGACACAGAGCAGAGCACAGCTTTTTGCTTTGTTGGGCTTCTTCTTCTCTTTCTAATCTTTCTCTTGGTGAGGTGTTTTCGGATCCTTTTGGACCCATATGGCAGCATGCCATCTTCATCTTGGAACGACCACAAAGACGGACTAAGGACAGTGTGAACAGATTCAGGTGCAAGCAATGGCAGCTTTATCAGCAAGAATTCAGATGGACATTTCATACCGTACACACTTTGACTTGTTGGGACCTTTCAAGCATAAGTAATCAAATGCTATTTACTCAAATGACACACCTCATTTCTTCTCCAACTTATTGTCCATGTTCTCAGTTCCACTTCCTGTAAAGATACTTTGTAGTTCTACAATTGCAGACTGTAGTCCATCTGTTTGTGTTCTACAGTACATACCGTGTACGTCCCCTTTACTCTGTTCTAATGGTCAGAACCCCAATAGTACCACCACAGAGCAGGGGTTATTGGGTGGGTGCATTAGTCCTATCCCAGCAGTGTCACTGAGATGGAGAAATGAACCTCCAGCAGCACTACTGCACTAACCCCCCCTCACCACATCAGTGTCACTGCAGAACTGACAATAAACAATCCACCACCCAAATGATACCTGTCCTGTGATGCTTCTGACCAACAGAGAACACAGAAACAAAACAACACAAAGAACACAGGTTTTAAACAAAGAATACAGGTATTAAGCTATATTAATATATTATTGATTGAATGAATAATCTGTAATCATTTTACAGAGTCATGTATGAACTCACATTTTGTCTGTGTTAGGACTTCCAGCTTTTTCTTTTTTTTTTCTCATTATAATTTGGTGAGGGAATTCAGTCCACTCGATTCTTTAAACAGCTCCTGTCCAAGTGTAGTTCAATCAATGTTTATTACCCTGACAGCATTTCACCTAAAGCACTGCAGATGTGATAAAAATCAAGCATGGAGCTCTCATCCTCGTTTATCAAGTGCCTTATTTTTTGGATTCCCGCAACAATATGCCACACAAGCCGTCTGAGCAAGGGCAGGAAGTTACAATAGAAAGCTAGTGTTTATTGTGTCATGTACTGTGCAGTTCCACAACAAATACATATTGTATTCAGGTTTATATTATAGTGTTCGATCTTATGTGTAAATATTCAGCAAAGTCTTTAAAAAGAATAAGAGTTGATTCGTCAGTCAAATCCAGCTTGTACTAAATCTCAGTGGTGGAGAATTAATGAGTAGAGCAACGTGGAGAAGTTAACGTCCCCAGGGACAGGCCGTTTACATGAGCCTTCACCGGGTCTCTTGTGAGTGTGTGCTGCTTATTAGACACTTAAGTTGGTGCCACATACAGGTGAATACAACGCATCGTCATGTGAACAGCAATTAAAATAGAGTTTGATGACCATGTTACCAAGAAAAAACTTCAATAGCTCAATAAACATGTTTTCTTCATGAAATAAACCTGGTGCAGCCATTACAGATACTCGGTGATACTGATCAAACTGTCTGGGTGTTTATATGTGCACCTTAATGCAAGCGATCAAACTCAAAAAAAATTAATACAGCCATACTCACAGTATAAATGAAATATACAACTATCATCTGGTTTGTCAACAGATATTCCTGCATCCTTATGTGAAAATCCTTCTGGCACAATAAGGAATCACCATTTACCTTATGATTTCCTTTTTATATATAAATTAAATCACATATCACTATGATTAATTTGTAATTTAGATTCCGTTCATGCTGGAACAGAAAAGGTTTCCCCAAACTGCTTTCACAATGGCGGAAGCACATTTGTCCGAACTGCATGAATTGGTAATGGATGAAATAAAAACAAATTAAACAACTGAGTTCAGTGATTAAGTGTCGTGTCCCGATATTGTTATCAATATTGTATTTTTACATAATCAGTTTATCTTTTTGGTGGCACGGTGGCTTAGTGGTTTAGCAAGTTCGCCTCTCAGCGCTAGGGATTCCTGGTTCGAATCCCCATCTGGGTGGCGTTTGCATTTTCTCCCCGTGTCTGCGTGGGTTTCCTCCGGGTTCTCCGGTTACCTTCCACAGTCCAAAAACATGGATCGAGTCAATTGTGTTCTCCAAATTGTCCCATATAGAGTGTGTCTGTGTGAGTGAGTGTGTGCCCAGTGATAGATTGGCGCCCTGTCCTGGGTGTATCTGCCAGCGCCCGAAACGTTCTACCCTGGATGGGCATGGGGAACCCCACCGCGACCCTAATAGAGGAAAAAGCTGAAAATAATGAATGAGTTTTTTTTTTTAAACTTAAAGTTGCATAAATACACAATCTAGGTTAAAAACACAAATGTTTGATAGCTCATTAATTTGTCCTCCTGCACTGTCTGACAGATCGGATTATGGTGCTGAGCAATGAGCAGGACCTGCTGTTTGAAAGCAACAGAAGTAAGATGAATCATCTCATTGTCTCTCCCATGGGAGTTTGGGGGAAACTCTGTGAGCAGCACAAGCAGGGCTTCCACTCCTGCTCATTAACCACATTTTAACGTTCTGCTTCAGCTGACAAGTACAATTAATACAGTCCTGGCAACAACAAGAACAGCCTGTGTTCCATAAAAGCTCCAATACAATGCAATCTGTTACAAACACATTCCAAGTTTTAAGTGTAGTTGGGAATAATACACTAATTACAGGTTACCATTTGAACAGATGTGTGAAAATACTCTGATTTTGCTAAAACAAATTAAATCTCCAAACTATCACTGATAGGTTTTTATTTTCTCTCTGTGTGAATAAGTAATCTGACTAATTGATTTTTGTTTGGTCATTAAAAACACTGATTTCTTTTCTTTGCTTTTTGTTTGTTAAAAGGTGTTTTAGGGAATTAAATGAAAGAATTACAGATTCCATGTTTATTTCGCGGCACGGTGGCTTAGTGGTTAGCACGTTCGCCTCTCAGCACTAGGGATTCCCGGTTTGAATCCCCATCTGGGTGAAGTTTCCATGTTCTCCCTGTGTCCGCGTGGGTTTCCTCTGGGTTCTCCGCTTTCCTCCCACAGTCCAAAAACATGGATCAAGTCGACTGAGTTCTCCAAATTGCCCCATATAGAGTGTGTCTGTGTGAGTAAGTGTGCCCAGCGATAGATTGTAGCCCTGTCCTGGGTCTATCTGCCCAGCGCCCGAGACGTTCTCCCCTGGATGGGCATGGGGAACCCCACCGCGACCCTAATAGAGGATAAGCGGGAGATAATGAATAAATGAATGAATTCAATTACATTTTAATACTGAAACACCAATTTAAGGACGTGCTACTGGTGTTGATACTGAAGGTGGAGCTTTTTCACTATATATTCGTTTATATACAGTAACACCAAATCGATCTGAGAAGATAAATACAGCACAAAGTTTGAGTACTAAATTATTCTGTTTTTGGATTTTTACTCCAATTTTCACATTTACACGGGAATTGGGAGCAATTAATTGATACAATGGAGATCATGTTGAAAAACTGATCTGAATAAGGAAGTTTTTCTTAGAAAGAGAGAAATTTAGAGAGTTTAGAATTTTAGAAACCACTGGTTTAATCTTCGAGAATGTTATGCATTTCGAAGAAACACGTAAAAGTAACAAATAATTAAACTCAGTGGTTACTGTAATAAGTAAACTTTCATATTTCAACACTCTTAGTCCATTTTTATCAGTGCCACTTACGTACAGATACATTTTGTAGGTCTACAATTACAATCTGTAGGCCATCACTCTACACAATTAGTCAGACTCTGTAACTTGCTTGTAGTCCAATCTAGCATGTAATCTAGCATGTACAGAATAAGAATGAGGGCTGTGTATTGTGTAAGGTACCTGTTTACGTCTTATCACAACAGCTAAAAATCTTTTCGACCCTTATCCCACATTCATCAGGAAGTTGATGCACACATTTACAATATCAAATTCTGAGTTTCAAATGATGAACTGTGACACAGAAACATATGCAGAGTTCAGCTTAAATGTGAAGAAATCAGACTCAGAAAAGGTTCAAGGTAAAACTTTGGGTTTTCATTAAAAAGAATCTGGAAGTCAGTGTTTTTGGAGCTGAGATAACCTTTTAAATGTTGTTTGACTATGTGTATAAAATCACATGCTTAGACAAAGAAATCACAACTGGCCATTTAAAATGAGGGCAAGCATTCTCACATTAACAGTAAAACTATCAACTGGACATAACAACAAAACTTATTAAAAAATATTAAAATAAAAAAATAAAAGACATCATGATACTGAGTTTAGTTATAAAACTTGTTGTAACAAAAGGTTGCCTGCATGGTGGTGTCACATTATGAGATTAAATCAGTGCAACTGGTTATCAGATCAAACATCAGCCTTCTGCTGCCACGTAGATTTCAACTTTCTATTCCAAATTATGCAAAAAATGCTCAGATCCTCGTTTCAGCATATTGTTTTCCGTCATCTTCATCATGTGGACAGATGGAAATATTTTGGTTAGTGCTGCCAGACTGGATGAACTGAGCCAATGAGATTTAAGTTGTGGTGTTATCTTGGGTAAATTGGTTGGAAAAGGGGCATGCAAACAGGACTGCTTTGTATTGTGGTAGTGTCGTGTCTTGTGTTTACTGCTCTACAGCATGCCTGCAGTGTTCTATTGTTGTTTGACTACATACTACATTTCACACTTTACTCCAATCTGGCAACCCATGTCCATAAAGAATCTTTTGAACTGTTGGACTGTTAATCATTTTGAATCCCGATGTGTACTTAATGCACAAAAGTATTGAGACTTATATTACACATGCAGGACTTTTTATGTCATCCAGTTTTATGTTGGTTCTCCCTTTGCAGCTATGACAGCTTCACCTCAACTAAAACACTTTTTAATGGTTTTGGAGTATATCTGAGATTATTTGCTTATTTAGCCAGAAGGATATTTGTGGATTCCAACATTTGTGCAAATTTTATTACACTTCCAATTGAGTATAAAATAAATCAATTGCATCTTTTGTGCATGCGTACAAACTATATATATATATATATATCTCGCCTCTCAGCGCTAGGAATTCCCGGTTCGAATCCCCATCTGGGTGGAGTTTCCATGTTCTCCCCGTGTCCGTGTGGGTTTCCTCCGGGTTCTCCGGTTACCTCCCACAGTCCAAAAACATGGTTTAAGTCAATTGAGTTCTCCAAATTGCCCCATGTAAAGTGTGTGTGTGAGTGAGTGTGTGCCCAGCGATGGATTGGCACCCTGTCCTAGGTGTATCTGCCCAGCGCCCGAGACGTTCTCCCCTGGATGGGCATGGAGAGCCCCCCCGCGACCCTAATATAGGATAAAGCGGAAGATAATGAATGAATGAATGAATGAATGTATATATATATATATATATATATATATATATATGTATATATATATATATACATATATTGTTGAAAATCTGTGTGTGCGTGTGTGTGTGTGTGTGTGTGTGTGTGTGTGTGTGTGTGTGTGTGTGTGTGTGTGTGTGTGTGTGTGTGTGTGTGTGTGTTCCCTATAAAAATCCACAATGTTGTTCCAATTACCATATATTTGACAATTCTTTCGGGAGGTCACCCTGCAAAAGTTTTAAAGTGATTTTAGGGTTTCATGTTTGCAATCTGAATCTGTCAATTCTAGAGGATTAAGAAGAAGATAATGGATGGATGGCGTTGAATAAAGTTTATTTTACCAAAAAAGGAAGCATCTAATTAACATTTACACTATCTGCTGGAAATGTCATCACCATTGGTCACCATTTACAACACCCAAAATAATCACCAACAATATAAGTGCTCTTAAGTACTGTATATAAAATAATGCATTCTTGTCACATTTGCAATGAGACCAAGCCCTTTATTTTCACCTGACACATCCAATAACAATGAAAATACCACGACTAAACCCGCAGAAACAAAGTGTATAGTGGGTTACGTAAGCTAAAGAATTTACTTTTTTTCTTTGCACTTGGACCAATCGACCCAAAATCAGTTTAAATCCTGTCTAAATAAATAATTGCGAGTTGAAGAAATATGTCATCAGGAAAATATATTGCGATTAAGAAGACAATTCTGAGAAAACAAGCTGTAATTTGAAATAAACTTTTAAAAATGGCGGCACAGTGGCTTAGTGGTTTAGCATGTTCTCCTCTTAGCGCTAGGGATTCCCGGTTTGAATCCCCATCTGGGTGAAGTCTGCATGTTCTCCCCGTGTCCACAAGGGTGGAGTTCTCCAAATTGCCCCATGTACAGTGTGTCTGTGTGAGTGAGTGTGTGCCCAGTGATGGATTAGCACCCTGTCCTGGGTCTATCTGCCCAGCGCCCGAAACGTTCTCCCCTGGATGGGCATGGGGAACCCCCCTGCGACCCTAATAGAGGATAAAGCGGAAGATAATGAATGAATGAATGAATAAACTTTTAAATATATATATATTTTGCAAATTGATCTGAAAGGTGAACTAAAGTGAACTTTCTGTCAGAAAGTAAGACTCTGATGTTTTGATACACACTCAAAAGGAAGTATGTGATTCATACAATCCACACAAAGCGCGATTAGTCGGGAAAAACAGGTTTCGGCTTATCGAGGGTTGGCATTGTATTGTGTGTGTGTGTGTGTGTGTGTGTGTGTGTGTGTGTGTGTGTGTGTGTGTGTGTGTGTGTGTGTGTGTTATAAAAAAAAAGCTCGTCAGCCGTTTATGTTTACGAATCGATTCACCGGACTCGTTCGGAACACGCGCTGAAAACGAGCCGATTCGCCGGTGAATCGAGCATCATATGCGGACAGATCGCACGGCGCGGATGAGCAGCTCGCCCCGCACTCCGCGCCTCCGTCTCAGCGAAGCTGCCGCAGGATCCGCCGCTGGAACCGGCAGCGAGCAGACAGCAGGTATCCAGCACCGCAGCGGGACCGCGCTTTAAACGACCGACGGCTTTAGACAAATGAACTGTGGATGTACGGACGGGAGACACGAACTCACGTGTGTTCTGACAGATAGAACTCAGTCGCTCGCTCACGCCATCAGACAGGAATGAATCTGCCGTGCACGTCATTATTTTCATTATTTTCTTTATTTTATTGCCGCTTACAACGCGTGATGGATGACGCAGCGCAGGACCAGAAGCGATTTACAGTCGGCTCTGACCTTCATAGAGTAACATATGAGAAGATCCCTGCAATTTTTTTTATTATGGCCTGGCTTTGATCTGTCTTTTTTTTATTAATTGAATTTAATACTATATATTTTTAGTATTCATTATCGCATACTTAAAACTAATTAATGCAATGCGATTAGCATCCACAGGATATTAAAATGCTTATATGATTTTATAAAGGCCTGTTCGTATATTCAACCCCACAGTTTTCCAGCTGTGGAATTTTATTTATTTATTTATTTTATTATATATATTTTTTGGGTGGGGGGGGGGGGGCCCCCCCCCCCCCCCCCCCCCCCCCCCCCCCCCCCCCCCCCCCCCCCCCCCCCCCCCCCCCCCCCCCCCCCCCCCCCCCCCCCCCCCCCCCCCCCCCCCCTGTGGGTTTCCTCCGGGTTCTCCGGTTGCCACCCACAGACCAAAAACATGGAACAAGTCGATGGAGTTCTCCAAATTATCCCATATAGAATGTGTTTGTGTGTGTGTGTCTGTGTGAATGTGTGCCCAGTGATAGATTGGTGCCCTGTCCTGGGTGTATCTGCCCAGCGCCCGAAACGTTCTCCCCTGGATGGGCAAGGGGAAACCCCCCCCGCAAGCCTAATATACGATAAAGCGGAAGATAATGAATGGATGTATTATAAAAGTCCTTTAAATTAGAACCGTATTCTAATCTGCTTTAGTATCTTAGAATTCCGAGTATTAAGTTTATAAAATGTTAATAACACTTTTGTCCGATTTGTTTGCACTCTGTCTTCATTTGACTGCCCGCAGCATGGATCTGTTCAACGAGTGGTTATGGAGACAGGAGTACTGGCTTCCTCCCGGCATCAGTTGGAAGGATTTGGAGCAGATGGAAGATTCTCCAAAGCCGCGAGACCTGCTCATCTCACTCCCGCTGGCGTTGGGCTTTATTGGCTTGCGCAAGGCATTTGAAAAGTGAGTGGCGGCTTTAATGTGTCTTCTGCAGTATGCAATATGATTTATAATCCTGTAAACATGGCTTTAAATGGTGCATCACAGAAGCTCTTTGTGACGGATAGACTTAACCAAGTTCTCTGCAGGCGGGATAGTTTATGCTCTAATTAATTAGTAACTGATTGGGCAGGATGGAGGTGCAGTGGTCTGCACTAGGGATCCAGGTTTAAATACCAATGTTAGTGGAGTTTGCATGTTCTCTCTTTGTCCATGTGGGTTTTATCAGGGTTCTCTGGTTTCCTGCCACAGTTCAAAAATGGATTTAAGGTGAATTGGCTGCTCTAATTTGCCCCCAATCCAAATTGCACCTATGCACTGTGCCCATGGGACTAAGCATGTGCCCAGCAATCGATAAGGGCCCTGGCCTGCATGTTTCTGCCCAGCACCCGAAACGTTCTCCCCTGACACTAGTATAGGATTAAATGGAAGATAATGGATGGAGGCGGCACGTTGGCTTAGTGGTTAGCACGTTCGCCTCTCAGCGCTAGGGATTCCCGGTTCGAATCCCCATCTGGGTGGAGTTTCCATGTTCTCCCCGTGTCATCGTGGGTTTCCTCCGGGTTCTCCGGTTTCCTCCCACAGTCCAAAAACATGGATCAAGTTAATTGAGTTCTCCAAAATTGCCCCATGTAGAGTGTGTTTAAGTGAGTGAGTGTGTGCCCAGCGATGGATTGGCATCCTGTCCTGGGTGTATCTGCCCAGCACCCGAGACATTCTCCCCTGGATGGGCATGGGGAACCCCACCGCGACCCTAATAGAGGATAAAGCGGGTGATAATGAATGAATGAATAATGGATGGATGAATAGTATCCTATTGGCTGTTTTTGCTGAGCAATGACAGATGGCTGGGATGTTTACACAATTAGTAGCTGCATTGCATCACTGAGATACGATTTTAAAGATGGTGATTGGCTCACCACAGTAGTAAGAATTACTTATTATCACTTTGAGCCGCTTTGTCAAAATGATCAATTTAATTCACTTATTATGTTCTCATGTTATCTAAAGGGTAACTTTTTCCCCCTCTGTGCAGTGTGCCAGACCTTCTGCACTTCGAGGCAGACTGTTTATCTCGGTCATTTGTGATTAAAGATGTATTGAGATAAACTACATTGTTAAGGCTGTATTATGTGGCGTGTGAGTTTAACCCAAAAGCCATGTGCTGGCATGTAACTGCAGTCGAGATATCTCTAAAGCTACAGCTCAGAGCACAAGCAGAAAAGGAGAGCGGGATGGAAGAGGGAGGGATCTTTATGTCCACAAACAGCAGCAGACAGGCCTGCAGTATGATGACGGACTGGACAGTGGTGTATAAACAAAAGAAGCAAATGTGTCGATGATGAATTTCCTCTCCTGAAAGATTTTTGTGCTTACAGTTCATTAAACTAAAATAATTAATTAATTCTTTATTCAAATTAAAAAAAAAATTAAAAAGAGGTTAATGGCGGCACGGTGGGTTAGTGGTTAGCACGTTCGGCTCTCAGCACTAGGGATTCCCGGTTCGAATCCCCATCTGGGTGGAGTTTCCATGTTCTTCCCGTGTCGGCGTGGGTTACCTCCGGGTTCTCCGGTTTCTTACCACAGTTCAAAAACATGGATCAAAAACATGGATCAAGGAGTTCTCCAAATTGCCCCATATAGAGTGTGTCTGTGTGAGTGAGTGTGTGCCCAGCGATAGGTTGGCGTCCTGTCCTGGGTGTATCTGCCCGGCGCCTGAGAAGTTCTCCTCAAAAGGGGTTAATTATATTATATATAAAAAAAAAATTTTATTATAAAAAATGTCAATTTTAAAATTACATTTAAGAAGCCGTTCGAGCTCTATGATTAATAACTGTAGGGTTAATACAGCATCGTCTGTATTCTGTGTTTAGCACAGCCGCGAATAAAGCAGACAACATGAGTATCTTTAGTAAGCATAAAAGTACAACTGAAGTACCTGGGCAGCCATGTGCCCCTCTGTACTTCGACTGATGTAAAGGTGGTAACATCAGGGTACAGTGGTTTTCCTCGGCATAGGAATTAAACTGTTGATCAGTTAAAGGGAAAATAAATGTTGCTAAGCAGGTGGTTTGGGGGGGGGGTTATGAAGTTTTACATTAAGCACCTGGTTCATCTCATCTCATTATCTTTCGCTTAATCTACTAGGGGCGTGGGGGGTTCCCCATGCCCATGGCACTAAGCAGATACACCAAGAACAGGGTGCCCATTCATCGTTGGGCTGTCACTCACACAGACACCGTATAAGGGCAATTAGAGCAGGAACCCAGAGAAAACTCACACGTACACGGGGAGAACATGGAATCCCAGATCGGGATTGGAACCAATGTTGAGAGGCTTGACCACTATGCCACCACATCGCCCCATTAATATTATTAGTCATTGTCCACGGTGGATAATTTGAGGGAATAATGATATGTACAAAGCACATTTGTTAAAACGCACGAAGTCAACACATTACGTTACTATTTATTTAAACTGGATTCATGAAGGTGAATCACCAAACGATGCAAAGATGTTGAAATGTGTTTAAGTATCCTATTATTTTAAGTAAATAATATTAAATTACAACAACAACATTAACTCCATGCATTCTATTGAGTAAGTAAGCAGAGAGCTCATGTAAGTGCGTGTGTCATGTTTCTTATTTATTCAGGACTATAGCTGTTCCTTTGAGCAGACAGTTGGGGGTGAGGGACAAGGTGCGCTTATCCGTCTCACCTGCTCCCAGCCTGGAGGCTTTTTACACCGAACACAGCCGACCGCCTGCACAGGTGAGCTTAGGGAAAACGTGCACACACGCATCGACAATAGCTGCATTGTTTATCAGCACAGTGTGTGAAGTCCCAGGTGGCTTCAGAGAAGTTGCATGCCATCTTGTTTGGGAACTTAATATGCTTTGAGATGTTGATTGATGTTCTGTGAGACAGAATTAGTTTGATGTTAGTAAAATGAATTGTGTAAGTACAGCATGGCGTAGCTGGTAGCCTTTATAGCTTTTCATTTATAAAGTCATGTGTAATGTGGCACTTGTAATAGAACAATGCTCTGGAAATCTAGAATTATATGTTTTATTGGAGGATGAGTAATATTTTCCAGTTAGTAGTTGTTTTGTGGGAGCTGCGAAGCTTTCATGGATCCTGAATTAATAAAGTGATAAATTGATCCATTTTGCCTACAGTGCTTATACACAGAGGAATGTGTCCTCTACATTTTACTCATCTGTGCAGCGAAACACACACACACACACACACACACACACACACACACACACACACACATACTCAAGTGACCCCATGTGCCCAAAGTGGTGGGCAGCCCTTTATATGGCGCCCGGGGAACATTCATTCATTCATTCATCATCTTCCGCTTTATCCTCTATTAGGGTCGCGGGGGGGTTCCCCATGCCCATCCAGGAGAGAACGTTTCGGGCGCTGGGCAGATACACCCAGGACAGGACGCCAATCCATCGCTGGGCACACACTCACTCACACAGATACACTCTATAGGGGGCAATTTGGAGAACTCACTTGACTTGATCCATGTTTTTGGACTGTGGGAGGAAACCGGAGAACCCGGTGGAAACCCACATGGACACGGGGAGAACATGGAAACTCCACCCAGATGGGGATTCGAACCGGGAATATACTAACCACTAAGCCACCGTGCCGCCCGCCCGGGGAACAATTTGGGTTAATTGCCTTGCCCAAGGGCACTTAAGTCATAATACTTGGTGGGACTGGGAATCGAACTCTGTACCTTCAGGTCGTAAGTCTAGTCACAAGCCTACGACTGACCAATTAAATGCAACTTTTGCCCGCAAATTAAAATCAGGCACTCTTTGTGTCTCTGTCCCAAACGTGTTTGATGGGGTATGTTTAAAGCTAGATTGACTCCTTCCATATTCTACTCCCCCAACTATGTCTTTAAACTATGAATCAAAACGGACGACTTGGTGCTCAAACGTTTAGACCTCTGTGTTATAAATATATTGTACAGTGTATTTTTCCTCGGGAACTTTGCTCAATAGGGACATAATAATATAATTGCCAGCTGCTCATTTATGGTTTCTCTTAATCCTCATATCACACACGCAGTGCAAGCCTGACCTTCATCAGGACAATCATCGGAGGCACCGAATGTGAAATGCCCAAATCAGTCAACAGGACTTTAAGCAGACACTATCCAGCCAACTGTCTGTATAAAAACCTTTTAATAGGTCATTTCCGATTGAGCCCATGTGTGAATAGAGGTGGTGATTATGAGGAGAATTTGCAACCAGCAGGTGGGGGGGGGGGTGTTGACGTACTTATCATGCAATAGATCTTTGTTTTTGCTGGATGTAGCTGCTTTATGCTCTGTGCTGCTTGGCTGGATGTTTCCTTTTACTTTTTTTTTGGTGAAATGCTTAAATAGATGGAGTTCTGATGATGTTACTAGAATTAGAAGCACTAGTATTGATATGTCATTAAATGTTATGACATTTACATTACATTTGGTCATTTAGCAGACGCTTTATCAAAAGCAACATACAAAGTGAGCACCGGGTTGGTCACAGCACACAAATGGAGCAATAAGAGTTGAGGGTCTTGCTCAAGGACCCACTTTAGTAACTTCAGTGGATCTGGAAATTCAACTCACAACCTTCAGCTTGATAGCCTAATACCCTAACCACTGAGCTACCATGTCCCTATAATTGTAAACAAAACAAAATACTGAATCTTCAGCAAATTTTGGTCTATCTCACCTCTATCACACTCTTATCACACTCTTACTGAAATGTTTTAAAAAATAATACTAAAACATTAGGTATATAAGGAAAGACTACTGCCATGTGCACAGATGACTTGGGCAAAGTGGGCAGCACAGATGACTTACAGCAAGTTACATGTTCTCCCTGTGTCACTGTGGGTTTCAAACAGATGGACTACAGTCTGTAATTAAAAAACTACAAAGTTTATCTATATGGTAAATTGAGGAAATAGACAATAGGGAAAACTCTAGGTTTTTGTATTAATTACCAATTAATTGTAAGATATTGTGATATTTAATATGTGGACTGCTTTACATGGACATTGCTAAACTACAGAGCAAATCTCCTTCACCAATAATGTCACCAAGAGAACAGAATACTATACTCTCTGCACCTGTCTTTGTGCCGATAACTATTTATTACATCATAGCTTCTAACAGCTATTTAAATATATATATATATATATATATATATATATATATATATATATATATATATATATAGTGGGTTGCAAAAGTATTCATACCCCTTGAACTTTTCCATATTTTGTCACATTACAACCACAAACATAAATATATTTCACTGGTATTTAATGTGAAAGACCAACACAAAGTGGTATACAATTGTGAAGTGGAATGAAAGTTATACATGAATCAACAATTTTTTTACAAATAAAAAACTGAAAAGTGCGATGTGCAAAATTATTCAGCCCCCCTGAGTCAATACTTTGTGGAACCACCTTTTGCTGCAATTACAGCTGCAAGTCTTTTAGGGTATGTCTCCACCAGCTTTGCACATCTAGTGACTGAAATTCTTGCCCATTCCT
>JAFMOD010000165.1:404147-442934 GCA_019802435.1 Corydoras maculifer
GACCCAGGACAGGGCGCCAATCCATCGCTGGGCACACACTCACTCACACAGACACACACTATAGGGGCAATTTTTGAGAATTCAATTAACTTGTTCCATGTTTTTGGACTGTGGGAGGAAACCGGAGAACCCGGAGGAAACCCACGCAGACACGGGGAGAACATGGAAACTCCACCCAGATGGGGATTCGAACCGGGAATCCCTAGCGCTGAGAGGCGAAAGTGCTAACCACTAAGCCACCGTGCCGCCCCCACAGAAAATTTAAGATGCATAAACAATAAATAAAATTATATATACACATTGGTCACTTCATTAGATTCTCCCTTTATTTGTGTTCACTCATTCTTTGTTTTATATATACACTGTGCACTTTGTAGTTCTACAATTATAGAATTTAGCATGTATGGTTTTTTTGCGCACTTTGTTGGACCCTGTTTTCTAATTAACCAGGACCTCACACAATACCAAATCAAAGCAGGTACTATTTGGGTGATATATGGTTCTTAAAAGTGTAGCGATATTGAGATAGGTGGTGTGTTACAAAGTCCATCTATATAGAGAGTAAAACTAATAAAATACTGTAAGTGTATATACTATATACAAATGTAAATCACTGTTTAACTTGTTTGTCTCATTTGTGTTCTAATGAGCTTAAAACAAAAAAGGTCTGATAAAATTTTATTCTCTCAACAGTCCGCGAAGATGTGTAACTATGCAAGATGGAAAAAGACATGTGACTCTCTGTTTGTGTTGTTTGCCCTGGTCTTTCTGGTCACACGGCTCGTTGTGTTTCCAAGCAAGTAAGACTTCTGTCCCATCTGTTTTCACTGCCAAACAAATCTTTAATGAGTAATTAGGGATTATTATATAAGGATTGAAAAAGGGAAATTACATGATGGACCTTTACCAGTTCAGTGGGCAAAAACACATTTTTAAAAAAAAGTTTGTTCACTTACCCTGATTTTTACTTTTTGATTCCCAACAGGATCATCTACACTACGCTGATCTCATCAATGGAGGTGTTTCAGCCATTTGTGGGCTACTATTTCTTTAATGCTCTGCTGCTGATACTGCAGTTCCTGCACATCTTCTGGGCCTGGCTCATTCTGCGCATGATCTATAAGTTCCTTTTTCTTGGCAAGGTGCGTCACAGTTGTGGAGTTAAAAATCTATACCTTTATGTGCCCGAGAAGCCGGTGACTCGCAGGTTAAAACACAGTGCATCTGTCCTAGAGGCTAGTAACCACAACGGTGAAAATGATCTATTCTGCTTTAACACAGAGGAATCTGTCCTCCACATTTAACCCACAAGCCTACGATTGGCTCACTTGATACACCATCATAAATCCTGAAATATCTTCAAACATTCTTCCCCATTAAAATAAGGCAGGCGGCACGGTGGCTTAGTGGTTTAGCACGTTCTCCTCTCAGCACTAGGGATTCCCGGTTCGAATCCCCATCTGGGTGGAGTTTCCATGTTCTCCCCGTGTCCGTGTGGGTTTCCTCCGGGTTCTCCGGTTTCCACCCACAGTCCAAAAACATGGATCAAGTCAATGGAGTTCTCCAAATTGCCCCATGCTAAGTGTGTGTGTGTGTGTGAGTGAGTGTGTGCCCAACGATAGGTTGGTGTCCTGTCCTGGGTGTGTCTGCCCAGCGCCTGAAACATTCTCCCCTGGATGGGCATGGGGAACCCCCCCCCCCCCCCCAGATAATAGTAAGAAGATAATAATGCTGATGGGTAAATTGGAGATACTGACTTATTAAGTATAAGTGAGAAATGACATGCTGAGCTTGCATATGAAAACTTTCACCGTACAACTCAACAGATTAGAATTCTTTTGTAAACTGGATTATAAATTATTCATGCGTCTGACACGACTGATGGGATAGCACACACAACACGTTAATATCACAGTCAGATCTCCAATCATATGTAGTGTACAAAGACACAACTTTATATTCATATAATTTTCATAATTTTATGCCTCCGTAAAGCCCCTCAGCTTGCATTCTGTGTCAGACAGCTATCTTTTTGCGCCACCTTGTGGATAAAGTTAGAGACAGCAGCTCATGTGTTTCACAGGTTGTGTCAGTTATCCTATAGCCCTTTATCAGTGTTTAAATGATGCTGCAGAACTGCTTCTAATGACCACTCCATGCCCATCCAGGGGAGAGCGTTTCGGGCGCTGGGCCAGATACACTCAGTACAGGGCGCCAATCTATCACTGGTCACACAGACACACTCTATATGGGGCAATTTGGAGAATTCAATTGACCTTGATCCATGTTTTTGGACTGTGGGAAGAAACCGGAGAACCCGGAGGAAACCCATGCAGACACGGGGAGAATATGAACTCCATATGAACAAGCAAAATATTTTTAAAAATCTTGTTTAAAAACCACACCCCTATATCATGTTAAATAACTTTATCCTAAATTAATTCTGCTTGTGAAGTATAAAATTTAGTACAAAATGGGCAATTTATCCATAGAACACAAAATGTATGAATTACTACTAATTAATTAATTAATTGTTATTTAAACCACAGCAGCCCTGCTGCACTAAAACCCCCTCACCACATCAGTGTCACTGCAGAACTGACAATAAACAATCCACCACCCAAATGATACCTGTTCTGTGATGCTCCTGACCAACAGAGAACACAGAACCAACAGGGGACAAAAAACAACAAAGAACACAGATGGACTACAGTCTGTGATTGTAAAACTACAAAGTCCATCTATATTGTAAGAGATGAAAATAGATAATAGGGCAAGAACTGTAACTTTGCTGACATCATTTTGCCAGGTTTTTATGTCAAACTCACTGCACTAAGACAATAAACCACAGTGGCTGGGAATAATTAGGTTTGAACCCTCTAACCACTAAATATTGCCCCCCCCCCTCCACTTTTAGTTGGAGAAGGACGAGCGCAGCGATGATGAGAGTGAGCCAGAAGACGAGGAATTTGTTGAAGAGGAAGAGGACCAAGCTTTCTGGAGAAAGAGGAAAGCTGTTCTGGATTCCAAACTGGCCATGATGACCTCAAGCTGTGTGCTGAACAACTTAACCAATCAGAGGGCCAACGTAAGCAGCAGAACTCCAAAAGCGCGATAGCATGAGCACAAGTTACGCTCACTGGTCCTCTGAATCCCTCACATCAATCACAGGATGTAACGATTCATTAGTTTGCACACATTCTCACGTTTAGTTGATTCCTGAACGCTGTAGCAGCTCGTTATACCTCTTTCTCTCATAACAGGCTTCAGCACTTACAGCTCTGAACAAATTCTATATGCTTGTTGCCGGACGTTTAACCACTAAGTGTTTCCCTCAGCCTGCTCCTTAATTCACTGAATTAATTCACTTTTAGGGACTGTAGAGATTTTAACCCTGTTTAAATAGCTGCTGGGCTGCAAGATGAAGACCCTGAAGAGGTGGAGGACATGAAATGAAGACTATTGAGTCCACAGCTGAAGAAACTTCATGGAAATACTTGCCTTTCTTTGTTCATAACGTTATCTATTTAATTTGTATTAAATGTTTTAAAGAGAATGTGGCTTGTTTATTTATAGGCTCACTGGTTGCGCTAAAGGGGAAACAAGTTGAAGTTTATTTATATACTACCCACTTTGCATGAGCTTGTGATGACGTTGGCAAAATTTGTAAATGTTTCTTTTACATGTAATTTACAAATCACACCCATGAATCATGCCATTACGATCGCAAAGATACAATGACACCCAAAGCTGCATGGTTGATGGCTCGCTAAAATAAAGCCCCTTGAGCCACTTTTTGGTGGTTGTACAGAGTATCTAATCCTTCACAATGTCGTAAAGATTATGTATGTTAAATTTTGTGGTCATTGGAGCAACAGTGTGGATTTGTATAAGGAACACACACACACACACACACACAAACTTAAAACACACACTTAAAACTAAAATATATATATTAGAGAAAGAGTAAGGTTTTTATAAAAGAACATTGTCTCAAAGCAGCTTTACACATTGTTCTAAGACAAACACCCAAAGAACAAGCTGAAGTGATGGTGGCAAGGCAAAGGAAGAAACCTAACCTTGTGAGGACCAAGACAAGTCCATTTAGTTACTCTGACTAAATGACCACTAGCACAATAAAAAAATATCCAGAGCTTTCAAACGTTGAAACATAAACATTTCCACTTACCATATCTGAACAAATGTGTTGGACACGTACAATACCGCGTATGACGTCATTAAAAAACCTGCTTTATCACTGTAATCAGTCCTGACGTGTTACTATTAAAACGTTTTCAACTAAGAATGTGAAATTTTACTTATGTGACGATGAAAAAATTCACCATTTATTTATACAAACTGACAGAAAACACACTCTTAAGTTTTTTTTAATTGGTCACAATTTTAAAAGTCTTTAATCAGACTTTAAAACGACAATATTACTTAGTGAATTAGTAAAAACTTGTCATTTATCAACAAAATGTCCGTATTGTGGCCTTTTATCGTGAAATACATTGGTGTAAATATCAATAAACTGGCAAACCAAGCAACCAACCAGTCAGACTGAGAACCGAGAGCAATTCACGGTTACAGCATTAAGACGCAGAATCTGTGTAATCCGAAAAAAGCAAGTCGTTACTCACCAATTATCCTGTTTTACAATTCAGAGCCCGGAGATTTACATTTACATTTTGTCATTTAGCAGACGCTTTTATCCAAAGCGACTTACAAATGGGGCGGCACAGTGTCTTAGTGGTTTAGCATGTTCTTCTCAGCGCTAGGGATTCCCGGTTCCCATGTTCTCTCCGTGTCCGCGTGGGTGTCCTCCGGGTTCTCCGGTTTCCTCCCACAGTCCAAAAACATGGATCAAGTCAATTGAGTTCTCCAAATTGCCCCATATAGAGTGTGTCTGTGTGAGTGATTGTGTGCCCAGCGATGGATTGGCGCCCTGTCCTGGGCGTATCTGCCCAGCGCCTGAAATGTTCTCCCTTGGATGGGCATGGGGAACCCCCCCTCCCGCCGCGACCCTAATTTAGGACAAAGCGGAAGATAATGAATGGATGGACTTACAAATGAGAACATTACAAGTCAGAAACCAACTCCACTGTAAAATCTTTTTTTTTTTTTAACCCGAGATAAAGTTACTCCGACTATTCGATTAAACTCATCCAAATATTAATATCATTTCTTCTATATAGGTCTTGTTTATAAAAACAACGAGAAAAAAATAAAAAAGTACACGCTTTATAGTTAACGTCTACAGTTTGTTGTTCGCTTCCCGTCCTCCAGGCGGCACTAACACCGTAATTGAGCGACAGTACAGTGAACAGTGGGCGGAAGCCGCGCGTCGGTCTTTTTTCCTCCGAGGCCAGCGCGACGGAGCGGGTGAGCCATTCTGTCGATGTCGTTTTAATAAAAACTCTATGGTTTTAAAAAGACTTCGCCGTCCGAACACTCACACGATGTTAGAGCGAGCGACGCCGTAACGGGTTTAATGTGTGATGGAAAGACACTGATATGAATAAATAAAGAGATGTCGGTTGTTAGCTGTGAGGCGAACCCGCCACGCGTTAGCCGCGTGCTACTGCGATCAGCTACGTCATGAAGTTACATTAATGTATTAAATAAAGAGCTTTAAAGTGTTGGTTTGAACATAACTATTAATTAAAACTGTATTTTAAGAACTTAATATTGCGTGGGGGTTGTCTGATCACGTGATTTGCTTTTAAATCCAAACGTATTGGTGTTCAGTTGCAGTGTGTCAAACACTTAAACATAAATACTATTACATACGTCTGTTCCCCTGAAGTTTAGATGATTTTTTGCAAGTATTCAACATTTAGATGAGGAAACGAGGACAAAAACACTGTATTTAGTGACTGTTGATGTTAAAATAACCCCAAATGTCATAAAAGTGACATGTATATGATATGCATACCAAATATTTATGGCAGATAGTATTTATGTTTAAGTGTTTGACACCTCAGTGCTCGGGATTCCTGGTTCGAATCCCCATCTGGCTGGAGTTTTCATGTTCTCCCCGTGTCCGTGTGGGTTTCCTCTGGGTTCTCTGGTTTCCTCCCACAGTCCAAAAACATGGATCAAGTCAATTGAGTTCTCCGAATTGCCCCATATAGAGTGTGTGTATGTGAGTGAGTGTGTGCCCAACGATAGGTTGGCGCCCTGTCCTGGGTGTATCTGCCCAGCGCCCAAATTGCCCCATATAGTTGTGTGTGTGTGAGAGGGCACCAACCTATCGCTGGGCACACAGTCCTGGGTGTATCTGCCCAGCACCCGAAACGTTCTCCCCTGGATGGGCAATTCACCCCCCCCCCCCATATTAAATTTCTAAAATACAGTTTAAATTGTTACTTATATTCAAACCAACACTTTAAAACCCTTTAATAAATATTTTTTTTGTATATTTGACATACATATCAAATATGTATATACATATATCGGTCATATATTGACCAGTTGATGTGTGTGTGTGTGTGTGTGTGTGTATATATATATATATATATATATATGTGTGTGTGTGTGTGTCGGGTGTATTGACGGTCACTTAAACACCGCTGCATTAGTGCGCCACCTTGTATATGAAAAATGATTAACATTTGCTAATTTTGCAGTTTGTGCTGGACATTCTTTGACCTTTTATTGGTGTTTAACAAACACTGTCTATAGGATGCTGGTGACGAGGTGTTTCAGTCATAGTCAGACCAGTGGTGTCTAATCCACTCCGTCAGTGATTTGGAGCAGCTGCAATAATGACAATGATTTGTCACCCAAATAATGTTTGTGTTGGGGTTCTGATTATTAGAGACTGAAAAATAGTGTAAAGGCCCTAAGCCTCATTGCTCCTGGAGGGCAGTATCATGTTTGACCCTTTACTCTAACCCCGACCATCAAGTTGTGATACTTGTAAGTCGTCTGCAAAGTGATCCAATGTTGTACACACATCATTAATTTATGTTCAGTCTTTACCAGTAGAGGGCAACAAAATGCTAGATTTTACGAAGTGGTGGCAACCTGGGTGGCTGGTCATAGCTGTTGATCATATCGCTTACTAGTTTTTTTTTTTGTTTTTTTTTTTGTTGATGACCTGGTGGTTTTAGCAGGCTTGGTTCTTTTATTAGGTTCTTTTCAAATAAGGGGGGCGCGACACCTTTGTCCATTAAAGTACATGTTCAAATCCATTTTAAATAAATCTAGATTTTTCCTGTAAGAACAAAGTAAAAAGTTTGAAGTTTGCTGCATGTATACCTTATTTTTGTTCCGTGCAAGTTGGGTCACTTGTTCTTAAATTTAGACCAACAGCATAATAACATTTTTTTTTTTTTGTATGGGTATGGTCATGATGATGCTGAGGTGCTCTTACGAATAATTAATTGTAATGTTTTTGATCGCACTAAATTGCTAAAACGTCAGACTCAACCTTACTGCAATCACAATTATATTTTAGATATTTAGTTATTAAATTTTGTTTTGTCTAACTGTGTTTTAATACTGATTATATTTTTCACTTTGCAGTAAAGATGCAGATCTTCGTGAAAACGTTGACGGGCAAAACCATCACCCTTGAGGTGGAGCCCAGTGACACCATTGAAAATGTCAAAGCCAAGATTCAGGACAAGGAAGGTACAGATTGTTGACTGTTCAGCAAATGGGTTACTGTTAATTTAATATCACCTGATTAACTCGTCTTGGGTTTCTTCTGTGCAGGCATTCCTCCTGATCAACAGCGTCTGATCTTCGCTGGCAAACAGTTGGAAGATGGCCGTACTCTGTCAGATTACAACATTCAGAAAGGTTTGCAATCACAGCAGCTCTTATTCAACATGATGCTCTATACAAATTTACTGTGTACTGCAATATAACTCTTTTATTTCTCATAATTTAGTGTAAAATGTATGGAACTTGTCTTGTAGTTAAAGTTATTTAAATTATTAAAGATAATTTTAATGCGTTATCTGTTTTTCAGAGTCCACCCTTCACCTGGTGCTGCGTCTGAGAGGAGGAATCATTGAGCCTTCCCTCAGGCAGCTGGCACAGAAATACAACTGCGAGAAAATGATCTGCCGCAAGTAAGAATTATAGTTCTGTATAATTACCTTTTGTTCACAAGGCCCGAATACTTGTTTAATGGCGCTTAGCATTATGTAGGCCTGCCACCGATGACCAATTCTATATCACCTAACCTGCCGACTATTGCTCAATCAATTTAAACCAAGACTGGTCAACTAACTGGGCCAAATGCATCAGGAATTTTGGGTTGTTTACAAAGCCATCAACAATTTAACAGTAAATTAAAAAAGCAAATGGCTTAAGACGGGCATCTCAACAAGTCTTATAATTTAAAACATCTTTTTTTTATTTTTTTTGTAGTAAATATTAGTTTATTTATAAAACTATTTAGTTTTATAGTAAATATTTTACTGTGTTCATTGATGAGGGGTTAATGAGCTTATTGCAAAGTACACAGTATCACAGTGATGTCAGCATTGATCAGCTTTATGAAATAGAAAAACTGATGATCTTTGCTGATTTCTGTGATGCATTAGCTGTGTGAGGTTTTGTGGTGGGGGCTACATACATCATTATTAATTTATGCATTCTGTATCCTCACAAGAGAACTGACCAGGGCTGTGTCTCTTTCAGGTGTTATGCACGTCTTCACCCTCGCGCAGTAAACTGCCGCAAGAAGAAGTGTGGACACACCAACAACCTGCGTCCCAAGAAGAAGCTGAAGTAATCTGTAGACCTGATGTTATTCACAGTGGTGGTGAATGTTTAAAAATAAAATTCTAAAAGAATTCACTTTTGCCCATTTTTGTATGTAAATGTCCTAGAAGGTATTTTTGTCAACGTTACCAAAATTGTAAGCAAATGGCAAAATAACTGAAATAAATGTTACAATTACATTTAATCATTTAACTTAACGCATCATCAGACGGGTCTGACTGAGCTGCTGCATTTCAGAAAGGAGGGGAGAGTATAAACGGCTAAATTAAAAACTCTATTACAGATCCAGCTCACTGATGCAGTTTGTTTTTGCGGTGTTTGCATTTGCAACAGTGTTTCTGGTTCTGTATAGAATTGCTGGCACGTAAACCTTATTCATTCATTGTCCATTTTATCAGCTCCACTTACAACATAAATGCACTTTGGAATTCTACACTTGCAAACTGCAGTCCCTCCAGAATGTTATTCTGTATTTTGGTGGTCAGGTTTCAGTATTCATGCTGTTGGTGTATTAATGTGCGTTGTGCTGATGAGTACATCAGACAGTGTTGCTGCATTTTTAAAAAAATGTGTTAACTTAATGATTTCTTAAATTCAAACAGCTTACAGCTTCACTTTTCAGAGACCATTGCCAGTCTGTTGCTGCAGCTGTCAGTGCTCTGCCTACCGGATCCTGGATAGATTAAGATGTTAACTGTTTTTGGTTCAGCAGTGACACTGAGGTCTTATTTACACAACCATCATTAATAAGTTGGCATGTGCTCCTATTATCCATTCATTAGCTTTCGCTTTATCCTATATTAGGGTCGTGTGAGGGGGGGTTCCCCATGCCCATCCAGGGGAGAACGTTTTGGGCGCTGGGCAGATACACCCAGGACAGGGTGCCAATCTATCGCTGGGCACTCACAGACATACACACTCTATATGGGGCAATTTTGCTCCTATTTTTATTAAAAATTTACCTACAAATGGCACACTGCTCCCACCCTTATAAATTGTCTAAGTAAAGAATAGAGACAAATTGATACAGGTCATGGGATTCATACATCGTAGTTTTATTCATGTGCACTTGAGCTGCAACAGACTGAATATTGCAGAGTATTAAATTTGGCCGCCTGTCATCCAGTTTGGTCGTGACGTCAGCACAGTTTAAAGAAACTGCTATCCAACGCCAAATAAGGCCTTATAACGTACATGGACTTCAGTTGGCATGAAGGAATTCAGAGATCATTGTGTATATAAATTGCATACTCACATGTTACTCTGTTAAGCGGTAAATCTCAACTCCCTAAACACAGGTGGTGCGCTGTTTGCAGCTCATGTTGATCATATCCTTCCATTCATAGCATTTACAAATACAAGAAGAGCACTGGTACCGTTTCCGGTGTCAAAAAACACAATGCTTGTCAACACCAGAGTTCAAGAATACAAGCCTTGTAAAAACCTGTGAAAGCAAAGCAGTAAGCCAAGTCTTAACTTAAAATGTTTTTCCTATGAGTATCTTACTATATAGTAACTTATCAGAGTAAAGTGGTACATGTTCTATAGATTAGAGCTACTCTTGCATTTATGTATAGTGATGCTACTTCAAATATTCCAGCTTATGAACAGAATCATACTTGAGCAGGATGCTTCACAGAACAGTGGTGTTTTCTGCTGCTCTTTGGTATAAAGAGGTCTCCAGCCTGGACATCTGCTAAGGAAAGAAAAACTATCCAGTGGGTCGGTTTCCTGATTAAAAATAAAATAAAAATGTCCCATAGTTTTGTCCTTTAAGGGATTAGAAACACGGCTGAGGGCTTTGCACACCATAAACATATTTACCGCATGCATTTAAAAAGAGTCTGTTGTGTTTATTCGTGCAGTCAGGATGTTTGTGCTCCTTTTATATCTTTCAAGTGAGAGGAAAATGGGCTGTCCACTTCAATTCGAGAGCAGGGAGAGTTTACTGTGCTGCTGATGAAGTAACGGTCATCCTGATTGGTTCTGGGTTTATTTCAGGATGGCATTGGTCCAGTTGGTCTTAAACACAAACATGAAGAGAGACACAAATGGACGATGACATGGAACGTTAAGCGACTGAGCCTTTTCTCTTATTGTTCATTCAGAGATTGGGATTTTATTTTACTGTGAACAACATACAAAAACACTTTCTGGCCATTTTATTAGGGACAAAACATTTCTATGCTTGTCTAGCTTCATTTAATACAGAAGCACTTTGAAGTTTGCCAGTTGCAGACATGTACATGGGTTTCTTTAAATTCTTGTTGAACACTTTTTTTAAACTATATTTTTCAATAATCCCCACCGAGAAAGTTGGATTTGTTGGTGGATGATTCTGAGCATCGATGTGAAAATGAAGTGATGCCGGTATGAGTGGAGACACGAATATTAAAACTGTCCTCTGCCCATGCAGCTTATTGTGCCACCTTATAACATCCACATTAGCCACCCAAAATGTTTTATCAATGCTCACATAACACCTAGATGATTAAGATGGCTGGAAATAATGGTTAGTGGATTATCATCAATCCAGTAGTCACTGTGGAGAAAAGAAAAAAAAAATCCGTAGCACAGACGCATCTGATCCATTTTCACCCAATATGAGACAAACAAACATCACTGCAGTGTTGAGAATCATCCACCACTCTAATAGTACCTGATCAGTGTACACAACACAAGGGATTAGAGCCACACTGCACTGTAGAAGCAAATATTTGGACCTGATAAAGTGGCCAGTGTGTATACATCATGTTGATCACTGAGGACCATAAGACCAGGCAGAGTATTTTGTACTCAATTCTTAAACAAGGAGTCATTGCAGAGATTTTACCATTTTTATACAGATTTTGGCTCAATCGCGGTCCTGTATAGCAATCAATGCTTCTGTCTTACAGCAAGTAAGTCCTACGGTTGAGTCTTGGATTCCCAGTTGGTTTGGGTTTACTCATTCATGCCCTTCGGTTGGTTTCCCCTATAACTGTTCCTCTCAGAAAAATCACAGATGATGCCATATATATAACCCTACTTAGGATGCCCCACCAATTAAACCTTTACTTACTGGGTAAAACTATTGACATTTATTAATATGCATGCAACAAATACGGACTTGGTGTGCAAAGGCCTTTAACCAAAACGTATACTTTATCCTCAAGTAATCACGCCGCTGCTTATTTCTTTGTAATACAGTATCCTACAAGCAATTAAATCCTACTGTCAGTATTAAAAGCATTGGAAATAGCCATGACATAGTATGCTAGTGTTTAAACATTGCAGCCAGTCTGCGTCTTTATCTTCCTCAACTGATAAACATTCCACCATGCTTCACCCCATGTATCAAAAATAGTACTTTCCCCTTCTCACCGTCGACCGCCGAACTCGGGTTTATATAAAAATGCGACAAAAGCGAACTACAAAACACATTTGGAATAAGAGGAATCTAGTCTTTGACATTCTCTATCTGAAAAGCATAGCTACACTACATGCTGACGGGCAACGCCTCAAAGAGCGGCCGGCGTGCAGAGCTCAGAGCTGCGCAGGCGAGAGGCGGCTGCACGCAGGGGAGCTCGGCGGCCGTCGGTCAGGAGGCCGCGCTTGTGCTACTTATCGAGCAGTTTGACCAGGCTCTGACGCAAGTCGTTAAGATCGAAGATCTTGACGTCCAGGATCTGGATGACTCTCTGCACCTCGTTCTCGGTGCGGTCTCGGTCCTCCAGGGTGGAGGCCAGGCTCTGCTCAGCATTCTGCACCCGCCGCTCCAGTTCCACGTTACGCATTTCCAGCTCCTACACACAATCACAGCGACTCAGTCAGGTAGATGGGGCCCTTTGTATCTTCTTCCTATTTTTGGCTTCCTTACTCAGAACCCATGATAATAAATCGCACCTTGGTCTTTGTGCATCTGCACATTTTTTTTTTTAAAAGGTACTAGTGAGGAGAGGTTTTATTGTATGTTCTCCCCATCTTTGCATGTGCTTTCTTATTTAGATCTGAAGGGTATTTTCCTATACCAGGCCCACAATTTTCTGGCCCGAGATCTACTTTTCCATTGGACAGGTCATCGAGATCTACCAGGGTCAATCTCTATTTTTTAGGCTTTTATATTAAAACCTGTTTACACACATTATGTTAGTATTGTCGAATCTGTTAGAATTGCTCTTTTATTAAACACCTTCCAGCAAATAGCACGGAGAAAACCTGATTTCAGTTACACACAGTCTACAGCACAAATGTTACAACAATCACTGTAACCCACATTTCCCCAAACAGAACATCCATCCATCCATTATCTTCCGCTTTATCCTCTATTAGGGTTACAGGGGGGTTTCCCATGCCCATCCAGGGGGGAGAACACTTCGGGCGCTGGGCAGATGCACCCAGGACAGCGCGCCAATCTATTGCTGGACACACACACACAAACACTCTATATGGGGCAATTTGGAGAATTCAATTGACCTTGAGCCATGTTTTTAGACTGTGTTAAGATACCTGAGAACCGAGAGGAAAGCCACATGGACACGGGGAAAACATGCTTGCAAAACGATAGAAATCACGATTTAGAATGAATCACATTGTGTGTGAATGTGTGTGTGTGTGTGTATAAGAGCGTCCGATACTGTGCTGTAAAAAAAAAGCGCTGATACGTGATAAATGCTTTTTTTCTCAAAACTCCATCGCGATCTACTTGACACCCCTTCACGATCGACCAGTCAATCGCGATCGACGTATTGAGCACCACTGTCCTACACTTTCACATAATATATTCTGGGATAGCCCTGAACTAGGAAGAGGGTGTAGAAAATAAAGAAGTTGATTTACTTTGCATTTCTACTCCTTCACTCCTGTCTGCTCAACCATTAAAGCAGGTCCTGCGCATGCTGCTGATCTATTGATCCTCAAACAGAAGGAATCTGCACTGTCAGGTTCAGATCAGTAAATCAGGTTGCAGAACATGGGATTTTTATACCTGTAATCTGTGAATGGCTTCTTCTCTCTCCTGTTCCATTTCATGAAAGTTTGACTTCTTCGCCTGAAGAATACGGATTTCCTGAAACACATTCAACACTATTATAAACTTTTCAATAAAAAGGTCTTCAAACACCACCAGAAATCCATGACTGCAGGCATAAACCTTCAGGTGTTTTTAAAAAAAAGAACGTAATGCATTTCTACCTCATCTTTGGCCTTGAGTAAAGCCTCCAGCTCCTCCAAAGACTGGGTGAGCTCATCCTTCAGCAAATCACTGGGACCGTGGCCACCGTGGGCCTCCAAATCAGCCACCTGTGCACATGTACGCAAACGATGAAAGCACAATAATAAACCAGGAGACATTTACATAAAAAATTTGATCTTTAAGTTTAAGACTTTGTAATAATGAGTTTAAGACTGTAGTCTGCAAATGTTTTGATTTGTTTTGGTTTGTTTGTATTAATCATGACCCATTTTGAAAATCACTGAAGCCTAACAAGCTTCCAATTTTGAAAAACCATCACTTCAACGTCCTGCACATCACTCATCAGTGTGAATCAGTAACATGAGAGCATTCATAATTCATATAACTCATTCATAATCCAGATAGAACTTGGTTGCTTGTTGCAAAAAGAAGCAGAATGTGCCACATGTTTCAGAAAACGCACTAAAAATGCTGATGTAATCAAACTCAATGATGGAATAAAACCTGATGAATTAAAAAAATAATAATAATAATAATAAATAAAAAAATAATAAAAATTCGAACAGGTTTTTCTTCACACTTTATTAACATGCAAAAAAAAACATGCAAAATAAAACTAGGTTCTGCTGAACAGCTCCATGGGGAACTCAAGTCAAAATCGTGTGGTAATCACTTCACATTTTTGTTTCTGCTGTTTATAGAGAAGCATTCAGGTGTGAATACGAACATTCACATTACAAAACGATGGAACATCAGACTATTTTTGTTGTGTAAAAAACTTGTGGTAGAGTTCCATTAGCAGTCTACAGTAAAGAGCTATAAACATGTAGCTGTTAATATAAAGAGACATTCTTTACAAAAAGCACCAACTAATACCCAAAATTGGCAGCACGGTGGTTTAGTGATTAGCAGGTTCGCCTCTCAGCGCTAGGGATTCCCGGTTCGAATTCCCATCTGGGTGGAGTTTCCATGTTCTCCCCATGTCCGCGTCCGTGTGGGTTTCCTCCGGGTTCTCTGGTTTCCTCACACAGTCCAAAAACATGGATCAAGTCAATTGAATTCTCCAAAATTGCCCCAAGTAGAGTGTGTCTGTGTGAGTGAGTGTTTGCCCAGCGATAGATTGGCACCATGTGTATCTGCCCAGCATTCGAAATGTTCTCCCCTAGATGGGCATGGGGAACCCCACCGCGACCCTAATAGAGGATAAAGCGGAAGATAATGAATGAATGAATGAATAATACACAAAATACATTCTATACTTGGATTTCCTCCTATAATGGCACACCATCCTGAAAATGTCAGCACTGCAGGTGCACCATGTAAACTAAAGAGATCTTTATTAAGTGGACAGTGAACCTCATGTACAAGTGTGAGATATTAACTGGTGGAAACACAGACCGTCATGACCTGAAACTCATTAATCAGGCTTATAAATGTGTGGCCCGACTTTCCAAAACCCGTCCTACACCTCAGGAGCTTCAAGGACTGCAAACTGTGTCAGCACCCCTGGGCAGGGAGGATGCTTATTGATACTATAGTTAGTACAAATTGCTTACTTTTTTTTGAAACGTCATTTGGAAACAATCAGGGATGTTAATGACTCATGGTCCTCAAAACAAACATGCCATTAATTCATTGCTCGTTTGACTTTTGCGACAAGAATACAGGAGCGGGCGGCACGGTGGCTTAGTACGTTCTCCTCTCAGCACTAGGGATTCCCGATTCGAATCCCTATCTGGGTGGAGTTTCCCTGTTCTCCCTGTGTCTGTGTGGGTTTCCTCCGGGTTCTCCGGTTTCCTCCCAGAGTCCAAAAACATGGATCAAGTCAATTGAGTTCTCCAAATTGCCCCATATAGAGTGTTTGTGTGTGTGAGTGTGTGCCCAGCGATAGATTCACCCTGTGCCCAGTGCCCGAAACGTTCTCCCCATTTAAACATATACAGTAGAAACGCAACAGCATAGTAATACCCATTGATGCAGAGGGAGGACGTGCAAATTTCACACAGAAAGGACCTTTTTTTTCGTTTCAACCAGGAATTGAATCCAGGTAAAAAGTATTAAATTGATATGTTTTTATAGCCTCACTGTAACAGTAACAGCACCGGTCCATGCATTATGGGCAACTGCATGCTTTCAACTGAAGGATGTGAAAGAAACTGACTGGCCCACACAGACCTGACCTCAACCTCATCCAACACTATTGGTGTAAACTAGAATAGATATCCAAACGAACAAAGATGTGTGTATCTTTGTTCAGGGTCTTTCCTTTGTCCAATGGGAACGGACACAGACCCCAGCATCTCCAGCAACCCGATGAGGAGAAGCATCTTAGAAACCAAATAAAAGAGAAAATTCAGTTTGCTGTATTGATTTGTGAACATGCACTGATGTGTTCAGGGCAAACTGGTTTGGCCTTTTAACCAGCTCGTGCCCATCTGGCTTATTAAACAACATTACAGCTATGCTTCTGGGAAATTAGCGCATCAACACAACAGAAGCAGACGCACATAATGAAAAAATAAATTAGGATCAGAAGTTCTAAAGGTCTTTGCCATTTGGAGTCTTAAGCGAGGCTCGCTTATTTTTAACCATCCAACACACCAAGAAATATCCCCCAAACGAGGGTCTGACGATTCCCTTAGTGATTTTTCATTCCTCCAAACTAGGCCACTGAAAGTAGGATATAGCTGTCCTACAAACCCTACTCTCCCACTGTCCCAGGAGACGTGAACCATTTTCAACCACCTGGTCGCCTGCTTCCTGCTAGAGAGGGGAAACGCAAGATTGTGCGACAGCGTGTGTGCAACTGTACACATTTTTTTTTGCCCTTGCTGCTGCTACTGCTGCTCAAAAGACAAGTGGAAAAAAGTTGGGGCAGAAAAGTATAATGAGGGTGGAGATAAAAACATGGTGCGCATGCATAGGCTCGATCCATAGCAGCCGATACAGGAAGAGGTGGCGGGTTTTACACCCTTCTACACACCGAGCAAGTACAATTTCATTGGTGCCCCTACATTAAACATATGTACTGTCGATTAATCAGTGCCATCACTTCCGGTGCTGATTTAGAGGACGAGGCGTTAAGAACATTAGAGACATCCTCAATAAAGCCTGTACGAACATTAGCAGCAGGTTTACTAAGCACTTAAACGAGCTACGGTTTCAGGGAAACTTGATGTGATACCATTAGCTTCCTGCCAGGAACTACACATAGATGTCTGTCCAGTCAATGTGAAAAAATTATAAAACTGAAACCAAGCTGATAAAACTCACTCATTGTAAGAGGAAATTACCAAGAAAGATCAATAACAAAAGTCTGACATGCGAGATTAAATCAGGAGGCATGTACGAGGCCGATCCAGACACTCGGCTTCCACGAAAACGGACCTGATCTTCCCACTGAAGATGGAATCATCACCGGACCGTGATCTAATTTGCAACATTATACTCTTCACTTTATACCAGTGAGAAGCATTTAACTCCCTCTGATGAATGACGTAACATATAAAGCAGCATTCATTACTGAAAACGTCCTTTTATTCAAAAGGAAATGGTCAACACGTTCATCACAAAGTCGTATTAATAAGATGTTTGAGACGTAATGCTTCCACATTTCATTTAGGTCACACAAAGTGCAACATAGAATATCTGTAAGAACATGTTCGGATCAAAGGGGGGAAAAAAAGGGTGTGATTTACTTACTTGCTGCTCCAATGTGTCAAAAAAAATACACAAAATAAAATTGTCTCAGCATGTGTCTCTCTCTGCAGTACAAACACTGTGGAACCTGAGACACTAAGCATCACATAGTGGGACTCTAAAAACAGTTGATGCAAATAGAAGTGCATTTAGTTTTATTAGAATGTTGTTATTAAATTAATTTAATCTGAACTAAAGGCGGCTTAGTGGTTTAGCACGTTCGCCTCTCAGCACTAGGGATTCCCGGTTCGAATCCCAATCTGGGTGGAGTTTCCATGTTCTCCCCATGTCCACGTGGGTTTCCTCCGGGTTCTCCGGTTTCCTCCCACAGACCAAAAACATGGATCAAGGTCAATTGAGTTCTCCAAAATGCACCATATAGAGTGTGTCTGCGTGAGTGAGTGTGTGCATTTCATCGAGTGTTGTAAGATGCTTTCATCTGCTCTGAAGCAAAAACTGAGTCAACACGCTCCGTTCCGACTCCAGATGCATTGCCAGGGGTTATACAATGAACACTATACTGCTGCTTAGTTTTTAAACAAGAAAGCAGATAAGCTTCGGAACATTGTGTTTATTCCACCCAAGAAAGGCTCACCTGCTCCCTCAGTCTCTCCGTCTCCTCCTGATAAGCGGCCAACTGCTTCTTCCACTGCTCGACATTGGCATTGGCCTCGTGTAGCGCTGCCACCAGTTTAGCATTGCTGTCCTGCAGCGTGAAGAGCTCAGCCTCCAGGTTCAGCTCACAGATTGATCTGCAGCATGCACACAACAGCACCGATTTAAACACGACCGAGTCGGAAGCCGTAAAAATACATTTCACTTCATGAACAGAAGCCGAAATTCAAACTTTGCAAAGTATTAGAACGTCTGCCACTCTGACTACATATGAAAAATACAATAAAAATGTTCCACTGGTGTTCTAACTGCATGAGCATTGAGCATTAGTCTCAGTGCAGCCAGTTGCCATACGTCACATTTAGTTTGTTGGGCCTCTTGTGTGTAATTTAAAGAGCCATGTGATTAGTACCAGTACTTGTTATCCTACAAAGCACTGGAGGGCTTATTTGGATTTTTTTTTTACTACAGAAAACATCATGAATATGTGGGTGCTTGAGCAAGGTTCTAAACTCGCATTGCTCCAGAGGTGCTGCGTCACAACTGACCAACCATACATAAGTGTCAGCCAAAACTGACAAAAATAAGATATTCACACAGATATTTACAGTGTGAGGTGATATTTATTTATATAATATATATTTATATAATATATATATATATATATATATATATAAAAATAATTCATTATCTTCCACTTTTATCCTCTATTAGGGTCGCGGGGGGGTTCCCCATGCCCATCCAGGGGAGAACGTTTCGGCCGCTGGGCAGATACACCCAGGACAGGGCGCCAAACTACCACTGGGCACACACACTTAAACACACACTCTATATGGGGTAATTTGGAGAAGTCAATTGACTTGATCCATGTTTTTGGACTGTCCAAGGAAACCGGAGAACCCGGAGAAAACTCATGCAGACACAGGGAGAACATGGAAACTTCACCCAGATGGGGATTTGAACCGGGAATCCCTAGTGCTGAGATGCGAACGTGCTAACCACTAAGCCACACACATACATACTCACAAATGTAGATGTTAATGCAGAGCAATGTGTCAGCTAATTAAACTAGAGTGTTTTTTTTTTCCCCCACACTTGATTGTAGATTTGCAATTACAAGTAACCTGAGAATTACTAAGTGCAAGATGTCTACACTTTTTTGCCAGAATACATTCCAAACTCTCAGGCTACAGGAACAGTGTGTGTGGTCTAATAAATACCAGGGAAGGAGGGGGGGAGGGGAAAAAAAAAAAAAAAAAAACCCTGTTACTTATTCATTTCAAGATGAGAGGCCAAGAGACTGCTCGAAGTCTCACCATAGCAACCCTTGTTAGAAAAGAGCACCAGTGACCAATAACAGGTAGACAAAACGGAGGGAGACGGGCGAGAGTAAGTGAATAAACTTGACATGTAAGTGCATGTGTAGTCAGTGGTGTACCGGATTATGCACTTATGTATGACTCAACACGGTAATTGTTGTTCCGCTTCGCTGGAGTTCAAACTATGAATAGTTATCGTGAATGGATAAAAATAACTACGAGTTCATAAAAGAGAAAAAGCACCAGGTGAACCCAGGAGATACCAGCGAAAGAGACAGAGGGATTGTTCCCTGATATTTAGAAAAAGTACATGATTTACACTTTTTCCACAAAATGCATGTGAAGCTGTACAAGCTTCAATAAAGGTTTCCACAATCTATAGTTTTTAACAAATTTAATAAATGGAACAACAAAGATGGCTGCCGTTTTGTGCAATAAATGACTAGTTCATGAACATACTTGCTAAACATCACCTCACGGCAATGAGGACTGGGTTGATTCCCAAATGAGCAACCAGGTATCTTTGAGTGAGTATGCATGTTCCCCCCATGTGTTTTTTTTCTTATTATTATTTGAATTTTTTTTTTTTTTTTTGGACAATCTTAACAAAATGCCAGTCATGTAAATTAGACACAATCTCCCTTAGAATGTAATTTTTCTGGGTGTTCTCTCTGGAAGGACTGGTGACCTATTAAAAGGTTTTAAAAACCAGATTTTTACCCTTCATTCCAAAGTAACAAAGTAAAAAAAAAAAAATGCTGTTAAAACACACAAAACCGTTTAAATTACAGTCAAGCTCTTATGTTTCCCCGCACAATCTTTGATTGATGTCTCAATAACCAGAATGTCTCCCAACATGACTCATGTCACATATCAGTCCACATCATCTCACCCTTCAGACAGCATCTTCTTGATTCTCTCTTTCTCGGATGTGAGCGTGATGTCTGCACTCTGGCTTCGGAACAGTTTATCCTCTGGCCCATTTACACACATCACCGGGGGAGACTGCAGTTCATCAGACAGATCCTGCAAGGCACCAAAGAAAGAACATGCCATTTTTTAGATTCAGACAACCCACCATCTGATGAACACGTTTTTTTTACGCTAAACAAAATACTGTTTAATAACTTTTGGTCTACAGTGTAACAGATGTCATCAGCAAGGGACTGAATCTACTGTATTTTGTTCATTCAAATTTCAACCCATAAGCTACAGGATGTTATGCATGTTTAAAATGTTATTTTACTTTAATTGGTCATTAAACTTATAGGGGCCAATTAGATCAGCCAATTCACTTTGAATCCAGATTTTTGGGCTATGAGCTGAAACCAAAGAAACAAAACACATAGATCCCTAGTGCTGGGAGGCGGACATGTTAACCACTATGCCACCATGCTGCCCTTTGTTTCAAAGCACAATCCTCATTAATATCTTTACACTTCATTGTAGAGTGTGTAGCTGGATAGCTTTTTAGTATAAAAAAAAAAATGAATGCATTGATGCCAGATTTGTGTGTTGAGTTAGTACCGCTGCATAAACTTTACCTTCTGAAATATTTCCTACTTCCAATCAAGAGTAGAAAGCAACCATGAAAACTATTACATGGAGAGTACTCATCCCTCCTGGGGATTAATAAAGTATTCTGGTTCTGATATAGAAGATTTGATACATTTTCTCTTTCGCCTTAAAACCATCGTGTCTAATGCATCATTCTTGTCTGAAGTCAATCAGTAGCAACTTTTATTGGATTTGTAAGCAGCTCAGAGGTTCATTCTTATGAAATAATTATAAGCGTTGCCAGGGTTGGTTTATAGTTTGAAAGAAACCACAAAGAAATGAACAAAACTGAATAGAACCAACTCTCATCTATTACCAATATACCTTGTTTATAGCTCTCTCGTCCTTTCTGCATTACAGGATGATGTAACGGGCAGCATCATTGTAAACCCACTAGACTCACAGTTCACTGTGATAATGCAACACTTTTAGATTTTTTTTTTTACTTATTTTTCTGTCTCTACACCTTGGACACCACATTCCACATATCTGCATTAGCTGCACCGGATGACAAATAGGGTCAAAAAGAACTGGCTTTTTTAAAGTGTGCTATTTCTGATATTCTAACTTCCTGTGTAAATGCATTACGTATATTGAACTGCTATGATGGGACAAAGTGTCACTTTATTTTTTTTTCCCCCAAACATATGCATTCAACAGTTCACTTGCTAAGAGGACACTCATGTTAATCCCAGTAAAAAAAAAGTGATTGCAACATTAATTATTGTTTATTTTATTTACATTTAGCAGATGCTTTTATCCAAAGCGACTACAAATAAGAACACCACAAGTCAGAAGCTATGTAGAAAACCAACTATACTGTAAATTCATCAAAGCTGAATGTTATTCGATGCCGCGGCACACGCGGCCCCCCCCCCTTTTTTTTATGCACAAACTGTCATTTTAAGTGGCTTTTTATCAATAAATATTAAAACTATAAATTTTGTATGTTCTCCTTGGACAGAAATAGTTTCCCTTGCAAACAAAACAGTTGAGGGGGATGGGGGGGTGGCAGATGTGCTTACACACACACACCAGTATTTTATCATCTACCTACATATCAATAAGCAGAGGGAGAACATAGATTCCACAAGAAAATACCTTTCTCCACCTCATCTAAAAAACAGTCCTAGATTTCATGTATTATTTACCTCCTCGCGGTTTCATTAATACAAGAAACTGGAACAATGGCAACATACTTTAAAATTAAATACAAGATGAGATATCCAAACCATATTATTTAGCAGATTTGGAATACCTTTATTTTTGAACCATGTTTGTTGGAAAATCTTGGCTGAAAGCTGAGAGACTCATACAGCTGTGACTATAAACTCCTGCTATGTAAGCATTTGTTATTTACATGTGGTTTTGCTTGACCACTGGGTTGAAGATCTAATTTATTTACGTTGACATTCATATTTCATCTGCTACTCCGGTCATGCCGCTTGCTTATGCAATGAGAAAAAAGGGAATAATTCTGTCAGAATATAGTTTTATTGCCTCTCCCTTTTTTATATATAAACATATAGTGGGCGGCACGGTGGCTTAGTGGTTAGCACGTTCGCCTCTCAGCACTAGGGATTCCCGGTTCAAATCCCCATCTGGGTGGAGTTTCCATGTTCTCCCCATGTCTGCGTGGGTTTCCTCCGGGTTCTCTGGTTTCCTTCCACAGTCCAAAAACATGGATCAAGTTAATTGAAATCTCAAAATTGCCCCATATAGAGTGTGTCTGTGTGAGTGTGTGCCCAGCAATGGATCTGCCCAGCGCCCGAGACGTTCTCCCCTGGATGGGCATGGGGAACCCCACCGCGACCCTGATAGAGGATAAGCGGGAGATAATGAATGAATGAATGAACATAGTGTCCATAAGACATTTGAAATATGATTGATGCTCATGTATACGGTCATCAATGCCATGTGGCTAATATTCATTTAAAAAATAAATAAAATATTACCGTTTCACCCTAAAAGCAAAAGTTATTAATGTTTGTGAGTCCCAGCAGTAGCTCCGGATTTAATCTGTAAAAAGCCCTGACATTTATTATAATGAAATGATTATTAGATTTGTTCTATGGCTAAGAACATGCATTACTGTTCAAGTCAATAAAAAGGCTGATTTCCATCTTTCATCAAGTCCATAAAGTACAATAAAAAAAAGCAAAAACTTAAAAGGTAAAATTACATGAACAAACTCAGACACACCTCTTAATCATAACATTAGAAGTGTACCAACTTGATGAAGCATGGAGTCAGAAACAAAACAAAAAAAAAATTATATACATATACATACACACACACACACACACAAAATAACTAAATCTGTCACAATCTGTACACTGTTGACTGATGCCGGGCCGCTCTCAAGCAGCACCCCCACCCCCCATTTCTTATTGTAAGGAGAGATATACAAATAAATGAACAGTACCTCTGGAGGAATGAGGGATAGGGATCTTGCTTAAGGGCCCATATGAACAACTTTGGTGTTCTTAGAAGTTAAACCCACAATCTTTCTTCAGATGTGATGTCTTTATTTTTAAAAATATGAAACATGTACCTTATACGCAATTCATTAGTAACCACATGACTTACCTGAGAGAACTATTGACGTCCATGTGGAAAGCATTAAGGGAAAAAAAAAAAAAAGCATCAGATGAAGACAGAACTTCAATGAGCGTGATTATAAAATATATCAAGTAAACTAATGTATCCCCAATTGAGCATGTTTAACATTCCAAAGATAATATAGTCCAACATCAAGGTTTGGACACACCACCTTGCTAAACTTATTCCACTAAATCCATTCCATCAGTTCTACTTACTGTAAAGATGGACTTTGTAATTCCACAATTGATGAATATCTTGATTCTACACTGATGACAATGTCAATAGAATATACAATAAATATATATGGGCAGCAGTTTTCATGAAGAAACATACTGTTGAATAATCAGCAAGTTCTCCTTTCCTTTTCAACCTGAACTCAGCTTTTAGTGGAGGAAAGACACTGAGCGAAACTACATGGCTGCACGGTATAATTTTATCACTGCCCCATTTTTCGCCACTCTTCCCTGTGAGATGAATGACCCAGCAGACGATTGGGTTTCAGTAACCCTTTGATTACTGGGGCACCACATGTAGATTTGCCAAGCCCATTCACAGCAAACAAAAGACGTTTTAAAAGCAAATAACGAACAGAACTTGCGATTATATACCACTCCCCTCCTTATTTATATGGCTCGTCAAGATCTTGTCTCAAGTCATTCATTTTCAGCAGGGCAGAGTCTTTTCACCAACAATGACAATGTATTAAATAGGTCATTCTTTCTAAAAGCTGGACAGTGGACAGCTTCACTGCAGACACATTACTAATGTAGAAGTCGGTTTCCCTCTTGCTCTTGTGCTTTTGCCGTCCTCCATTTCTCCTCTCTTTGCCTTGTGGCATAAGCAACTGAACAACTGTTTAAACACAGCAATCAAACACAGAGGCAAGCAGCTCTTTCAGCTAAATAAACAAGTTCAACTGCCCCTGTCCACAATACCCCACTTACATTTTGAAAATGTGGAAAAAAAAATGCTTTTTCATTTCAGTTTTTCATAATTGACACGGTTGTGTTCATATGACGTATAAAATCGTACTAACATCTTTTGAATCATGACAGTTGATTGGGAGGTTAGCAATCCAGATACCAAAGATAAGTTTCCTAACGCTTTTCTGATTAAGCATGATTCGTCTTCTTTTCCCATTTCGTCTCTGTGAGACCTCACCTGTGGGGCTGCGATGCTCAATGCGGCATTGGCCAGTTCCATTTTGTCCTGCGACTTCTCCCTAGCAAGTCGAGCAGCTTCCTTCACCTCTTTAAAACGCTCAGAAAACTGTAACCAAAAACATACCACTGAACTGTAAAGGTTTACAAGTCTCCATCAATCCAAAGAAAGTCTGTGTGTGCGTGTTCTCTATACAAACCCAGACCGTTGTTTCGATTACCACAACATTTGAAATACTTACACTTGGGGACCCTGCTCATGTACAAGTGTACCAGCACAACGTTTATAAGATAAAAAGCCTAAGACTTGGCCAATTCTTTGGGCAAAGCCACTACATATCGTCAGAATAATTCAATAAGATAAGTTGTGGTAACTTAAAACTTGTCAACACATAGTAATAATATGTACACTCATTTCTTGCAGACACATGCATTTCTGAATAATGTTGCAAGATCCCTCAACGAGTACGTGCATGTTTCTTTTGACACGTCTAATACAAAAATCGGATACATATTCCAAATCATAATCCTGTCAACCTTATTACTGAGGACATGGCTCAGTATTTTAAAATCTCACATTTGAGGACATATGAAAACCATGACAGTTTAAAAAAAAAAAAAAAAAAAAAAAAAAAGATCACTCTTTATTAAGCATTAAACATGTGACTTACCTGGTTAAGCTGCTGCTCTGTGGAAAAACCTAGGCCATAGACCGTGTTTGCCCTGCTGTCTGCCCACTGGCCAAACTTCTGTGAAGTCTTCGTGAAAGTCATGTTGGGTGTAATAGTACTGTTAATGATCGCCTACAAAAAAAAAAAAAGTAATAATTAAAATCAACATGAACAAATGTTGCAACAGCATTAATAACAAAAAAAATTAATCTTGATATACATTCAGAAATTAGATATACACCTTATTAGGGGAAGTCATTAGGAACAGTTACACATACACACAAAAACAACCCTGTCTGGTGCCAACAAAATAAAGATTAGTAAGATTAGTTTAAACTACATAACATTGACCAATTTAAATCCATAGAGGGATCATTCAAAGAAAAATATATATTTTTAATTTAATTAAAAATAGCCTGCATTTGGAAATTAAGACTAAAACATGAGCCAGCAATTACACTTCTGCCTCTTCTTGAAGGACAAGAGGTCATGAGACTAGATTACAGAGTTGAGGGTATAATATGGGGGGGGATTCAACTTGTGAGGTCATGGTGGAATTAAAATGTAGGTCAGTTTGAAAGCAGAGCTGCAACACACTTCAATAAGCCATCATAATCTATGAACAGCTTTGGAGGTGGAGCTGGGAGGGGGGAGAAAAAAAAAAAAAAAAAAAAAAAAAAAAAAAAAAAAAAAAAAAAAAAAAAAAAAAAAAACACACACACATGAACACTGAATAGTGTAGAAGTTTGTAGCCCCCCTATAGAAACCAAAAGAGGAACAATTTAATTTCATAGTACATGAACAAACTAAATAGACAAAAATGGTGTACTTATGTATTAGGAACAATTTATGATACAAGTCACTTGGCCCAAAAGTTATGTTTTCTGCAAATGATGTAATCATTAATTTACATATAATTGGTATGCTGGGCAACTGAAATAGCAATCCACCGGAATCAGACTGACTTATAAATTCATCACTATAGCAAATACATTCTGACACTCCCAAGGGTGAGGGGTTGCCAGCTCGCTAAAGATCCATCCATTATCTTCCGCTTTATCCTCTACTAGGGGAGAGGTGGCCCATGCCCATCCAGGGAAGAACATTTCGGCCACTGGGCAGATACACCCAGGACAGGGCGCCAATCTATCGCTGGGCACTCGCTAAAGATCATTAAAATAAAACCTTAATAAAGTAATACAGTCGCAGTCAAAATTTAATGCTGCATTGTCCATTTCCTCCACTTAACAGAGATGGACTTTTACAATTACAGACTTTAGAGCATTAGGACCATGAATCAGGGTTTAATTGTAAAAATCTTATATATGTAGCTCTTTTAATCTCATCCAACCCGTGGTAAAAACTACAAATCTTCAGAGATGGTTTTCACCCTTGTTAAAACATGCGCAGGCATTCTTCAGTCACAAAGACCTCATTCTGCATTCTTAACGCCTTTTGCACCTGTGTATTGATCAACACTTGCATCCTCTTACAAAGTCCTCAGTGCACAGCTTTTCTTCCCAGCAAAGTCTAAAAATGTCTAATTCACTTCAACAGGCATCAATTACGCAGACAGGCCAAACGAGCAGCTACTTCACTCAGCTCCCACATCGACACTGCAAGGTCCTCAGCAAAGGTTAACTCACATTGTGTTTAAAATGCTTTATTACAAATATCAAACCTGCATTGTAAAATGTGTGTACAGTCACCAAATATTGTTTAAAAGCTAATAAGCTAATATATATTTACAAAGCTAATATATTATATAAATGTAAGATTCTTATTTAAAAAAAAAAAAAAAAAAAAAAAAAAAAAAACTCATTTATTTTTCTACCTGGCCAGCTGGATGATCACACCAACTTCAGTCGTAGGTTTGTGGTTAAGGAACTAACCTTGCAACCTGGAGGTCCCCAGCTCCTGACCCCACTATTATGGCTGAGCACTTGGGCAGGACACCTAAGCACAACTGCTCCCCAGTTGCCATGTACAGGGAGCCCACAATTCTGGGCACCACTTAACTAGTGTGTGTATTTCACTACACAGATGGGTCAAATGTGGAGAACAAATTCCTAAGTGTGCATGTACAGTAAGCAAAATAGATCGAGTTATCTGAGCTCCCAAATGCTCATCTATATGAGTGAACCAAAAATCCCCACAGACACACCACAAAAATCTTGAAGAAAGCCTTTTCAAAAGCCTTGGTGGAAGCATAAAGGGGCAAACCTAAAATATGATTATTAAAAAATAAATAAATAAAAAAAGGAACAAGTCCAAATATTTGTTCATTTGGTGTAATAAAAGTTCGGCTGTTTCATAATTCTATAGCTTAATAAAAAAAATCTATGTTTTTATAACTGGATACTCAAATCCCCACAAAATGTTTTATTGACTAAATAAATGAGTCAAATCATAACAGCCGCAAAGGGGGGGGGGGGGAATCGTGTTTGTTAAAGTAATCTAAATCAATTCAGAACTTATAACCATGGTTACTCAGCCTAAACAAACAATGAGCAAGTTGGAGCGACAATTGCGAAAAAAAAAACTCCTTGCTGGTTATGTTCTTTTAAACACCATTTAGAAGCAGCAGATTACAATCAACTATGCCAGCTCACCTTGGTACCACCCACACTGATAATGCGGTAGGCATGACGATTGGCGTCATAGAAGAAAGAGACTGTAACTGCATGCTTGCTGGCTGGGATCCAGTTGCGCTTAGTGGCTGGATCGATCTGAAACACATGCGCTCGCGTACTGAAGATGGGTTGCTCCCTGGGTGAGAAACAGCAAACATGTGTCTAATTAGAAACGATTGATACACACCCACATTTAACATTAAAATACACATGCATGTACATGTGGGCATAAATAAATACATTTTTAATAAAAAAAATAAAATAAAAGTTCTGCCATTAAATGTCACCATTAAATCACATCAAATGGCTCCAATTTTTTATTAATTATACTCCTAATTACAACCATCAACAGATATGCAAAACCTTAAAAGGCTTATTATAAAGCTTAAATGAGCAGTCACTCTTTAGAGCAGCGCTAATTTTCATTTATTGAAAATATATGTTTTTTACTCTTTCCACTGATTTAGACAGCAGACACTCTCATCCAAAGTGACTTACAATTATGCCAACATGACTGTTGGAGTCAGAGTACAGAGTAAGGCATGATTCAGCATCACCTGGAGCAAAAGGTTTAAGGACCTTGCTTAAGAACCCACACTGGGTTTGAAGGACAGGGGTTTAAAATCCATGGTCCCACACCCAAACCTATGAGCTACCACACCCATGGTATTCCTTAATATATACATAACAAAAATATACACAACAAAATACAAAATTTTATTGGTTTATTCTTAATATTTATATTAATTATTGCATACATTATTCATTAGACATTTCTCTAAATCAACTACTAAACTTAAAGAATAAATACCTGAATAAGAAATGATATCCACTGTATACAATTGTTTACCTATTGCTTATTGATCACTATGAACTTGTAAATGTCTGACATTTATGTTTATAATCTGATCTCTTAGTTAGGTACATTTATTTATTTTTATACCTTTGGATATTTTAAAAGCAGCAACAATTCCATATAGTAAAAAGTGCTGTGTTAAAATTGAGTTGAGCTAAATCATTTTTGGAGCAACATATTTTAATTAGGCAGCCAGGGGCTGGAAATGGTCTGGGCAGGTCACCAGTCCATCGTAAGGTAAAATTCACAATCATACCTGGGGCACAAGTACTATCTCCAATTAAACTGACCCAAATTGGTGGACTGCTGGTGAAAGACAGATAGCAGAAATCCCATGAAAACACAAAGTACGGCACAGCCGCCTGGGAAACGACCCCAGAGCTGTTCCAGTGTGATGAGTCAGTGTAATCGCTCTACAGTGCATATCTTCTTCCACAGCGTATTCAACTTGGCACATTTTTGCACCTGCTGCCCTTCCTGATGCAACCCTTCCATTTAACCGGACTAATAACTGTCCCTCACACCAACACGCCAAAGACCCAGACAATTTAGTGTGTTATCAATCAGCATGACTTTAGATGCGGCAGTTCTAGGATAAAACCCACAGTGTAGGCATGCAGATGCCACACATGAAAGACCCAGATCTGCCTCACTGGAAAACGAACCCAGGACCATCTGTATGTAGGGCAAACACTACCCACTGCTTGAATTTGCCACCTATGGGGTAAGTGTGCTTAAGATTGCATAGGACCATCTCCATCTGCAGTTATTTTGATCTGATTTGTGCATGACAACGTCATTCATATACAAGATACTTATGGAGGATGCATCAACTTATTTACTGGCTTTTAAAATGTACCAAAATTTTGCAGTTTGCTCTGCAAAGACAGTCAGTTTCTCCATAGTAAGAGCAGCATGGTGGCACAGTGGTTAGAGTTTCACCCCAACAGAATGGACAAGGTCTTTTTAGTATGATAATCTTGTTTAAATAATAAACACTTGTAGGTAAAATAAAATATTTAATTTACTTTGTGTGAACGCAGGGAACATGACTCAACCTTGTACCCTATGAGTGGTGCAGTTTCACATCTACAACCCATCGCCACACATCAACCGAAATCATAGAAAGGTATCTAATCCTAGTCAGCTCCCATTTTGCCCTTTGTGCCTCTGGCAGGTATGACTGTTTTGTATGTATCCTAGAAACAGAATAAATATTTTAGTCTTAGTTTTAAAATGCGGTTATGGACAACTCATCCAGGAAAGTTTGAAAAGGAGTGTGGAGCCAGCATTAGTGTTTCTGGAAAAAAAAAAAAAGGAACCTTTTACTAAGACATTAAAATAGAAATGAAGCCGTGGGGATGACCTTACAAAATAAGCCAGCAGAGACTTTGTTTCAGGTCAAACGTGTTGATCCGCATAAATCCGTAAAATAAAATACGGATTTTAAAACCAGGTTTAAAAAAATAATAATAATAAATAAAAATCTCTCAGCCCGCAGCTTGTGATGACGTTTCCTGAATATTTATACATCCCCAATCTGGGTTGATTGTGTGCCCAGCGCCAGACTGGTGCCCTGACCTGAAATGGCGACCCTGCACTACTGAAATAGCAATCTGCCAAAGTCAGACTGCACCAGACTCTTAAAGGCAAAGGTAAGAAATATGCTGATTGGTTTATTGAATGTGACAGCCAATACACAGTCATAATTCACATCACAATTGCAGACGCGTCTTAAATCAACATAAACTGGCAAATGTGGTAATAGAAGCACAGCACGCACACACGGACTTTCGAAATGGATAACTAAACCACCTCTTTCCACTTGAACACGCAATGTACAAAAAAAAAAATAAGAACCCAATAAATCACAGTAATATCATTAAAAAAAATTTTAGACAGTACTTCCTGTCTAATTTAAAACAAATTTCTTTGATTAACTGCTCAACATGCACATTTCTAATTAAGAAGCCATTATTACTGAATGTAATTGAGCAAACAGCATTCCGAAAACTGCTTACAGCTGCTCTGAGCAAACGCAAACCAGACCGTATATTGACATCATATTTCATAAGTGTGACAGACACGGTTCTGCAAAGCACTTAGACCTGATGCACTTAATATCCATGGCCTGCAAACATTATTTCTAACATGGTTAAAGTCCCTCTGCACACATTTAAATTAGACTTTGTAATAATTAAAAAGATTGATTGGACATAGTCACGGAAATCAATTCGGAAGAGGCAAAAAAAAAAAATCTCTGGGTTAATAAACTCCACCTGTTTAGGAGACTTGTAGCTGAAATGTGAGATCATTTGAAGGACGAGTGGCGCCGCTCTAAAGTAGAAATGAGGCCAGGCAGTTTCTTCCCCCTGACAGAGTAAGTCACACCACCCTCCCCCCACACACACACACACCCTGACTGCTCAAAGAAGACCTGATCTAATTAACCCAGTGCTCTCATCATCTGCACTTGTGGACTCCCCAAGGTCAGGTCTGTAAACTACCATTGTTGCAATGCGGAACACAAACTGCACCGATGACATTTTGGAAAGCTCTAGGCTAATGGAAACTGTGGCAACCTGGCTTTCCATTCCAAATCCCATGACCTTTTGGGCTCGATGAACGATGAGCCTGCTTGCTATAAGGTGTCTAATTTACAAAACTTTATTTTAATGCTGCAGTAGTCAAAGGAAAAAGTCAAAGCAGATCAAAGGACGTAACTAATGCAAAGGGAAAGGTAAGAAATGACCACGGTTTCGCATAAAGGTGCAAAGGATGCATTAAGTACATGCATGGGGAGCAGAGGAGGTACATACCTCTCTCTGTGGGACGGAAACATCCTTACTTGAAAGATGAGGATCCCCTTCTGCAATCAGAAAAGCAAGTAATTATAAGAACACAAACTGATGGACAACAGCTGACAGTCATTCATTCATTCTCTTTCGCTTAATCCTCTATTGGGGGGCGGGGGTCTCCATGCCCATCCAGGGGAGAACATTTCGGGTGCTGAGCAGATAGTGTAGTGACGTGTATGTTGCACTTAATGAGTGTTTCTCTGATTTTACTGTGCACTCTATTAGACATCCACCTTCACCTTATAGACATGAAAGACCGAAGAACAAATGTTGTTGCACAGTTTTTCTCATTCATCCCATAACCCCCCCCCCCCCCGCCCCAGTATCGTTTACAGGATGCTGGTGGTGGGACTGTGCAGCAGTGAGTTCAACGACTTGTGCATAAAAACTCCAGCAGCTCAATAGACAATAAGTGCAGAAATAAAAAAATGGAGTGGTCATTGTGTGCATGTTCTATTTTAACATGCACATAAAATCAACTGCAAACAGTTTATCAATTCTGCAGCAACAATAATAATAATAATAATAATAATAATAATAATAATAATAATAGGGGCCCTGTGGATGGGAACGGTAAAGAAAGGCTTAGTGTCAAGATCACATTTTGTAATTTCTTGTTTTGTCCAGTCCAAAGTTTTTCATTCATTTTCATTAGAAAAGTAAGAAAACCAAGATAAAAGTTGGGATATTGCTGTTGTTTTTTTTTTTTACATTACCTTAGGTCATGCTTTTACACGAAGCAACCTACAAAGCGAGTCCGCATGTTAGGGAGTAACCACCTGAACTGCAGTTTTACTAATTCTGATTTTGCACAAATTAGACTTTATCACACAAATCGAGTGTCGAGTAGCCAGATCATTTAAACAACTAAGCTCTGATCTTCGGACTGCTGTAGAGAGTGAATCTGCAGGAACGGGTAGCTTTCGTGACTTGTTCAGATGGTGCCCTGAGCGGTGGGCAGCCCTGTATATAGCGCCCTGGAGGCAAATGGGGTTATTGCCCATGGTCACTTCATAAAACTTGGCGAGACCGGGAATCAAAGCAGGGATCTTCAGATTTCAAGGCTGGCTCCTTAACCACAAGCCCATGACTGTTCCACTGAATGGACATAAAACAGTGAGTGATTTAAAATTCTTAGCAGCACTGGTGTGTGTACATGAGCACAACACACACACTAATACAAAACCATCCAGCACCCTAATGATACCTGTGGGGGGGTCTCTGTCATTAGGCAGTGGCAAGCTTGGGGATAAGGAACAAGCCTCACGACCTCAAGGTCCCCGGATCGATTCCTGGTCCCATTAAGCACTACGGCTGAAGAGCGCTTGGGCAAAGCACCTAACCCCAATTGCTCCCTGGGTGCCATGTACCAGGCTGCCCATCTGCGCATGTGGGCTCATTTCACTCCGTTTGTGTGTTTTACTGCGAATGAGTTACATTTGGAGGACAGATTCCTCTGTGCGCAAGTACCATAGGCAAAATATATCACTTTACTTTAAAGAACAGGGTGAAGCAACCTAATATTACATCGACAATCTGAAATCGCAGAACTACAACTAAGTACTAGATGCAAATCCATGTGGTAAGTGAAGCTGATAAAACGATCCCAAAAAAAAGCACAAAAAGAAGGAAGTTAAGTTTGTCATTTGTAGCATTAGTGTGGTATGTGCGTTAGTTCAGCATTCAGGGCTGATTATATCGCGGGGAGACGGTTAAACCGATACACCGTGCAACCTCCACACTGCGGGCTGGAGCCACAAGTCGGAACCCGACCGTGTGCACTTTAACACGCGTTTACCGGCAACTTCTGCCCAGATACAGCGTTTCCTCCACAAGTTTCGCTCCACCAAACACTCACCCCATCGCGTTGACAACCCCACAGACGGCAAACTGTCTCTTCTGCGTCCCCTCGTCCGGGGGAACCGACTCGAAGCTGCAGAAAAATGCAGAAGCGACCCTTCTTTCTCCCTCCAGCCGAGTCCGGATACGGATGCTTCCCAATTAGCGGCCGGAATCACACGGGGAGAGAGAGAGACGGAGGGACAAAGCTTCGAGGCGTGTAACTAACGCTGGAGCGACAGGAGAACCGCGGGGAGGACCGTCAGAGTGTCGGGAGCGGAGAACATCCCGAGTTTGTCCGCTTCACCCAGGTCGGCGTCCCGCCGCTTGGCGTTCTTCAGCCGCACTTCGGTAACCTTGCGGACGACGAGAAACTCACGAACGGAAAAACCTCCGCTTCTCGCTGCGCCGGCGGCGGCGCCACGACACCCGACAACTCGTGAAAGTGACCCGGCGGTGGCGCCTCCTCAGCCGCCGAACCCCCGCCGCCGCTCCGTCAACTGCAACCCGCCGCTGTCACGCGGTGCCTCGAGTCCACTGCTCTTTTTTAAAGGCGCCCGCGTGCGCCACCTGCCGCCCGGACACGGCGCAGGCGCGAACGCAGTTGCACACGGTGTGTGCGCGCGAGGGCGCGGGGCGAGCGGCCACGTCGATTTTCAACCCAAGTTCGTGCCGCCAAGTTTCGAATGCTATTTTTTTTTCAGGGAGGCACGGTGGCTTAGTGGTTAAGCATGTTCTCCTCTCAACGCTAGAAATTCCCGGTTCGAATCCCCATCTGGGTGGAGTTTCCATGTTCTCCCCGTGTCCGCGTGGGTTCCCTCCGGGTTCTCCTGTTTCCTCCCACAGTCCAAAAACATGGATTAAGTCAATTGAGTTCTCCAAATTGCCCCATATAGAGTGTGTGTGTGTGTGTGTGTGTGTGTGCCCAGCGATGGATTGGCACCCTGTTCTGGGTGTATCTGCTCAGCGCCCGAAACGTTCCTCCCTGGATAGGCATGGGGAACCCCCCCGCGACCCTAATATAGGATAAAGCGGAAGATAATGGATGGATGGTTGGATATATATTTCCGCACTATATGGATATATGAAATCAAGCTCGATTAGACTAGATTTTTCCAAAGCTCATTGCTTGGTGGCAATATATAATGCTTTGAAGCAGTGGGACCCAAAATTTAGGATCGTCCTATGTACTGCTGGTATAAAATTTCCCATGTTCTTTCTTTAATTGATTAATTTATCATTAAGTGCTTTTTACAATAGTACATTGTCTCAAGGAGAGAAAGTCAAAGCAACAATGGCAAGGAAAAGCTTCCGGTTAAGCTGTTTTTTTAAGGAAGAAACCTTGTGAGGACCGAGACTCAGTGGCGGTCATTCTCCTTGAAAGGCCAGGTAGGACACATATATAGATTGCCACTAGTTGAACAGAAATCCAAGTTCTGTCCAGTAATCGTCATTGCCACGGTGCTGTGCCAGGGTTCTGAATAAAGAGCTGGTGCGACCTCAAATAAATTTTAGGAGGAAAATTGCTGTATTATCATTAACTGTTCAATACTTTTGACAACGGCACAGTGCTTCTTAAACACCCATTAATTTTCGCACAAGTCCAGAAATGAACTCTGGCTTCTTTTTCCAACTATTCCACCCAAAACACACACAAACACAGGAAAGACACTTAGCACAGCAGTCAGTAGTTGGCGTACAGCCTGAGAATTCCTGCCCTTTAATGTCCTTCACGTATTGATCTAGTGTTCAGTAAGCCATTACAGCACTGAGGAAGTGAACACTACAGGCCTCAAAGGTTTAGTGTCAATGGGGCATATATTTCTCTTCCACCACTTGAAAGCTGATACAAAGGAACCAGGAGACATTTGTAGGCCAAATCGATACAGTTAGAGCTCCTGGAACCAAGACTCTGAATTACAACAGAATAATGTTGAAAGGCTCAACTGTGAAAGTCAAAATTAATTATTTGTATTCCATCCAAAAACTTTACATTTACAAAACTGCATTATAAGTATAAAGACAGACACATTTGTAAGTGAAATAAAGCAATATTTATTGTGGGAACATTACAAGTAGTACACGATGAAAGGAACAAACCGCTTTTTATAAAATAAAAGTCAAACCCTGGTGACCGCGTGCACTGGTTTTTAATTCCGTCCCTTCGACCCGTATGCCGGCTCTACGTGGACAGTCCTCTCTTTTGGAATATCGCTGTATGTCGGCCACGGTCATGATCTCCTCTGGGTTTAAGTTTACAGTGAAAATGAACGCAGACATTTCTGTCATGCAACCAAATAAACCGCCCGTCACAGTGTGAAGTTTTCCGAGTATCAGACATGACCGGCTAAATCACATGCAGGGAAACGGAACTGGTTCAAATTGTTTTATTATAAGGATCTGGGAAGATCTGCTTATAAACCTTTGGCTAATCACAAGTACACAAAAAGAAAACCATCAGTTAAATGGAGAGGAATTGATCTGGTTAAAAAAACGCAAAATGCGCATGTTCTGAGAAAATCCCGATATGATTTTGGAGTCACAGGTTATATTCAGGTCTGACACGACTAATGAAGAGTTCGAGCTTACGATCGATAACATGAAAGCGCTTTGCACACAAGCCATGAGTGATAAACGATCTTCAGTAACTGTTGAATGTGATCCAATGGAACAGCTTTCAGATCCTTCAATGGAAACGGCTTTAAAACTGAACTCTGGGACAGTTACATCTGGATGTGACCCAAGACCCACGGTGGCGAATGTGATTGACATGGATCAAGTGCAAGGCATGAAAAATCAGGGTTAAATAGAGAATAAGGTAGGCGGAGATGTGTCAACGTGAAACTGCAGAAAAGAAATTTAATAAGTTCTCTTAATTGTAATGCGTCAAGAATTTTAAAAAACCCACATTCACAGATTAAGGACTTTACGAATGCAATTAGGTGCAAACAAAAACCCACAGGCGACTGGGGAAAGAGGAAAGCAGAAAACTACTGCTACTGATAACAAAACAAAACAAAAAAAAAAATTTAAATAAAAGAGGACAATTAATAAGGAGGCACATATACAACCTCCGAAACATTAATGTACTACCTCTGCACACACTGGCATCCAAGTAAGCAAGAGACAAAAAGCACAGCAGCCTCTTCCAGTACGTTCGTTTCGGACACAGAGAGAATCTCACCCTCATGCTCTTCACCTTTAACAAAAGGCAACCAATGTGATTTTGGGCTTTTGCCATTTCGGGATGCGCTTTACTCCGGCATCTCGTGAGACAAACATAAAATTAATACTTGATGTGAGATATTTCATTTTGTATTAATGTAACCGGATTTAACAAAAAAAAAAAAAAAAAAAAGCCCAAATACTGAAGCCCTCAAGGTTACGCCCCATAAAAACCTGCTCAACTCTGCAGAACTGCTTTCGAATGCCAGTTCTTGTACTTAGATCCTAAAAAATATTTTAGCCAGGACAAACCTTTCTTTAAACCAAAAGCTGCACCTCTGCTTCAGTGCTCCTAGACCTCTTGGTGTATGTACCGGGGCTTCAGAGAGGTTCGACTGAGCATTTTTAGTGGGCTTGCAACAGCAATTCTGATCTGATCCCAGTACAGAGACCCGCAGCCAAAGCCGCCGGTTCTACTTGGGTCACCACTGGTCTACAGTGCTTAATTCTACTACAACAAAACCCTTTAAAAGAAAGAGGAATAACAAACGCCAAATCTCTTAATCCCTTCATTTTGCCTTTGTTAAAAAATAACCCAATACCACTCGTTAAAGACTCCCCACATCACAAGTCAGAGCGGGTGAGCTCTCCTGCAGGCTTTTCATTTCTGAACCTACATCAGCCAGAAAACTTTCCTCAAAGTTGAATCTGTCTTCAGCGACCGCTCGCACCGTTTCCCCGAGACGAGGCCGCCGCCACCTAAAGCGTGGCGCTCCGCAGATTTTCCCAAACCTCATTGTTTGGTGGCAATATCTGAAAGTAAGATCCCAACTTTGAGAGAAAACTTTCCCCTTAACTCAGCTGCTAGAAAGCGTCCTTTGATATTTTCACCGATCGTTTCGTTTTAAAGACATCCCCCCATCTTTCGGCGCGTGGAGACGACTGAGCAAGCGTGGCTTTTTTTTTTTTTGTGTGTTTTGTCTTTTATCATTTTTTTTTGCAGGTAGTTTTAAGAGAACTTCGTCTTCTCTCCGTCTCAGGTGGCAGAGCGAGGTCTGCGGCTGCCGGCTGCAGCCTGGCGAGAGAGGAGGCAGGCGAGGGGCTGCCCTGCCCCCCTGGAGACGCCTCGACTATGCGGAGTTGCAGATCGAAGATCTCGGTTGGGTTTCCCTCCTACATCGTCTCCTCCTATACTGCGTCTCCTCCTCTCTCCTCCCTTCCATCGTCAGCGAGTGTTTGGGTGGTCTCCGCCCTCCACTCACCTCCGTTCCCTCTCTTCTCCGTCTTGCTTGTCTCCCTCCTTTTTTCACACGTGTGATTGGTTTGATTCTCTCCTGTTGTTCTCACACCATGGTGCTTCAGTTCTAACAGTGGAAAACGGGCATCCATGTTTGTTCTTTTTTTATATTTACCCAGATTTAAAATGCTGATGAACTAAGCTCAGCGTAGGCCTAGCTCCTGTTCCAACAACCTGCCAGATGAGAAAAAGGGCCAAGTCAATATCGCTGCAACTGGTACTGGTTGGTTTGAAATAATGTGAACATCGCCACCACCCCACAGACAGGTCAACAGTTCAAATCTTACTGTCTGTGTTGGGAGATTACTCAATATGCAAATCGAGTTCCATTAAAGAGTTACTTATATCTTACTTATATTACTTACAGTGGGTTGCAAAAGTATTCATACCCCTTGAACTTTTCCATATTTTGTCACATTACAACCACAAACATAAATATATTTCACTGGAATTTAATGTGAAAGACCAACACAAAGTGGTATACAATTGTGAAGTGGAATGAAAGTTATACATGAATCAACAATTTTTTTACAAATAAAAAACTGAAAAGTGCGATGTGCAAAATTATTCAGCCCCCTTTTCCCTGAGTGCAACCA